>JAPKLW010000420.1:222436-246438 GCA_026898455.1 Plectranthus barbatus
ACTCATCTTGGAATGCATCACATATATCTCAGATCAGCATAACATGGAGATGACAGAAATCAGACAGGCACTGAACATATGATGTGTAGCAGTTAGATTAGGGCTTTTTTTGTAATCGACGTCATATAAATCATAAATATGTAATCGACATTTTGCTGAACCCTAAATATGAACATGCAATATTTGGAATCCAAATTTATTCGGATTATTCCACAAAATCCCAACCCAAATCACGACAAACTTCAGAATCAGTGACAATAGGGAGTTCGATACCATGAATAGGTCGAATACAAGAAGAATCGAGATCAGAGATACCAGCGGGATATGGAATATCGCCGTCGGGCACGGCCACAGCTGCCACAAGTGCAGCGACGTCGCCTCCTTCCAGCCCATTGCTCCTGGACTCAGTCATCGCAGCGGGGGGTGGCGAACATCAGAGATCGGAAGACCCACAGCAGGGGGTGATGAAATCCCCCTGCCATTTATCAACGGAGGCGAATCACCGTCGATTAGGGTCGCTCGAGGGTTTATCCAACCCTCATGTCAGGCACCGGAGAGCGCGTCGAATTCAGTTCCGATTTAGGGTTTTCGAAGCCCGAATACGAGAAATAGGAGATACGGGGTGATGGGAGGCAGTATTTAGGCCGCGCATCGCTTCGTCTCCGACGTGCGTTGAACCAGCCATCGGAGGAAGCCATCGACGACTGGAACGAAGAAGACGAAGGTGTGGCGCAAAGTAGGGTTCAATGAGAATGAGAAGACGGGGGGTTGGGGTGGGAGTAGGTAGTGGGTGGGTTGGGGTGGGGTAGGGTTATTTTGTTTTATTTCTATTTTCTTAAATTAAAAATTTTAATTAAAAACATGGAATTTAAATGTTTTAATTAAGTATGATTAGTGAGTAATTAAGTTGTTAAAACTTACCCAAAATGGAAACGTTGTAAGTGTCCCGGGACGGCCCAAAAAGGAAAACGTTGCGACTGTCTCGGGACGGAGGGAGTATTAATTTACTGAGATCTAATGGATCAGTTTTATTCTTTTATCTCAAAAGGGGAATTTTTCTCACCTGGTCCGCTCCCTTAGTTTATTTACACTATGTTACATATATGATATCAAAGGTGAGATCATGTGAGAAAAAAATCTCCCTGTAAGAAAAAAGAATTAATCATCTCCATTAGATCTGAAAAAAATCAATGGTTGATATGCAATCAAGCAACAAATGAAAGACAATCAAGCAATAAAATAATCACGCAACAACTAAAACACAACCAAGTAACATTGTAATAAAGCAACTATCATAAACACAATCAAACAACTTTCTCACTTTCTCATGGGAGGATTTTTCCTTACATGATATCATACTAATATATTAAATTAAACTTTAATCTCTGAAACATTTTAGTAACCATTTTATACAAAGCATTTTTTTAAAAAAAATTGACATTGATACCCAAATGTTATTTTTTAATTATGATAAGATACTTTCATCACAGTATTATATATGAGAAAACACTTTTGTGTTTCTATTATTAAAAAAAAAATGCAGGTAACAGAAGGAGAGAATGTATGTTCAGTTTGGAAATGCAAAATCATGGTAATTAATATAGATGCATTTAATGTTGAGGGATTAGTGTCGTCCCACATTGTGATCAATAATATATTATTGAAAGATTAATTAACTAATGGTAATGTATTAAATGTTAAAAGCTCTTTATCTCATGCATCTTTTCCACATAGAAAATTTCATTTATGGTTTTATGTAATTGGCGATATTAATAACTTGAAATAGAAAATAAACTACTCTCTTCTATAATAGTCAATCCCATGTGTGAGACATTATCCATGCCATTTTAGCTTCATAATAGTAAAAATAAATAAGATTAAGATTATAATTAAGTTTAAGTGAGTAAAGTCAAAACTTTTAGAATATTCCCTCCAGATAGATCAAGGTCTAAAAACAGTTTCCTTTACATGAGAATCTACGGCATATAGGGCTAACGAGAATTTAAAAAAAACACGATAGAGAATAAAGGATTAGATCCGATAATGTAGGTCGGATCGTTAAGGTTTTTACGTAAGTTGATCCTAATGCATAGAGACAAGTCTGATGCAAACACCACAAGATAAGAAATGAAAGGTCTCATAACTAGATCCGACATCGACGCTACTACAAGGAACTTCATAGTTTGACTGTGTTTTGCATTATCCAAATCCACATCCATTAACGTAAGATTAATCCACCAAGATTTCTCTCTCTCCTCTTCTCTCTCTCAAATATTTTCTGCAAAAATTACCACATGCCCCTTAGCCACACCCTATTTAAGCCTCCAATTAATCCCCCTCCACCCATTGCAGCTCTCCTCTCTTCTGTCATTATCAAACATCATTCTAATCATTCCACATTGTGAGTATACTACTTCTCTCTCATTTCTTGAAGGAAGATGAATCACTGCGCGCCAGCCAACATGGTGGATCAAGAGGAGCTGCTATTCTCCGGCCGCTGCATACTGGTGAACGGCCCCATGATCATCGGCGCCGGCCCGTCCGGCCTTGCGGTGAGTGCAGGCCTCAAGAAACAAGGTGTTCCATTCGTGATTCTTGAAAGGGCCAGCTGCATTGCCTCTCTGTGGCAGAACAAGACGTACGACCGCCTCAGCCTCCATCTCCCCAAGCAGTTCTGCCAGCTTCCTTACCTCCCGTTTCCTCCGAGCTATCCGGAGTATCCCAGCAAGCAGCAGTTTGTGGACTACCTCGAGTCCTATGCAAAGCAGTTCGAGATTGCTCCGAGGTTTAATGAGGTTGTTGAGTCGGCTAAGCACGACGAGACGTGTGGTCTGTGGCGGGTGAAGAGCGTGAACAGCGATGATTCCTCCGCCACGGAGTACTTGTGCCGGTGGCTGGTGGTGGCCACCGGTGAGAATGCTGAAAAGGTGGTGCCGGAGTTTGAGGGCCTAGCCGACTTCGCAGGCAATGTGATGCATGCTTGTGACTACAAATCGGGAAAAAGCTTTGCTGGGAAGAAAGTTTTAGTGGTTGGTTGTGGGAATTCTGGCATGGAGGTTTCACTTGATCTCTGCCACCATCATGCAGCTCCATCAATGGTGGTTCGTAGCAGTGTAAGTAGCTAGCCATTGTATAAATATATATACACACGTCGATTGAGTTGAATCTTATGTGTTATGTTATGTTTAGATACATGTGCTGCCGAAGGAGATCCTTGGGACTTCAACGTTTGAGCTAGGTGGTTTGATGATGAAATGGCTGCCACTTTGGGTAGCTGACAAGATACTGGTTGCTGCAGCTAGGCTTGTTCTTGGCAACACCGGGAGATACGGGCTGAAGCGGCCGCCTAGGGGGCCGCTGCAGCTGAAGCATACAGAGGGGAAGACACCTGTTCTAGACATAGGTGCAGTAGCAAAGATCAGATCAGGAGACATCAAAGTAGTGCCAGGAATCAAGAAATTCCTTCAGGGAGGAGTTGAGCTGGCTAATGGGGACATTCTTGGACTTGATTCAGTGATCTTTGCCACTGGATACACTAGCAATGTCCCAACATGGTTGAAGGTGAGTGTGTAGAATTCATGCATGATGCAACTGAATCTAATCCCATCTCTGTTATCAACTTCATCATCATTCGTATTTCGTTTCATCAATGCACGTCACGTGTCAAAGTTGATAGAAGAGTGTGTGTGTGTTTACCAGGAAAGTGAGTTTTTCGACAAGGATGGGTTTCCAAGATCACCATTTCCAAACGGATGGAAGGGCAGAGATGGACTGTATGCAGTTGGCTTCACGAGGAGAGGGCTCTCCGGCGCGTCGGCGGATGCCGTCAAAGTTGCACAAGACATTGGTGAAATATGGAAGCAAGAAATCAAGCAGAAAAGCCATGCCGTGGGAGTCTCCTGCAGTAGAAAATGCAAGCCATAGTTTTCAAATGCAGGACTAGCAATCTGATCATTGACAGCTTTTCTTTTCATATTTATATTTTTTTAACTATACTATATCTGGTACATAGATATATATAAAATGAGTTTGGCTAAGTAGGATTAAAAGAAGGAAAAAAAAGTGATACAAAAGGAAGCCCTCTTCAATAAGAGTGCCAGAAACCTTACTTTTGAGCATTATTTATTTTGTAAAAAGGGAGATGAGGCTCTCATTATTTTATTAATGTCAAAATATTTTTGTTTTTTCATATGAGTGCTGAATACCAAACTAGCCAAAGAGAAAAGAAAAAAATGGTCCAAGATTGTGTTAAATACAAGTGATGGGATGGATCCCTATGGTCCATAAGGGGACCCCTTAAATATGGTGGACCCTAGATCCATAATTCCACAGCAACAAATATTCTATTTAATGTGATGCAGACTCTTCACTGGTTTTGTTTAGGAACAAGTACATGTTATAAGCCTCTAGAAGTTCCATGTTGCTTGGCACATGCATACAAGCAACAATTAGAATACAAAACAACTCCTTAGCTTCTGCATATTTCATCTTCTGCTGATAAATAAATAAAACTCTTGATCTAACTAGTTGAAGCTGTGAGAATGGCTCCACAGGTAGGTATACCGTACGAAAAACTCGAGTGCATGAGCCAAAACATGGAAAGCATTCATTTCTGTAGTGGCAAGACTCCCAGCTGCCTGCCCAGAATGGGTGTAGGAACATTTATTCTTCTCCCTCTAACCTTCCTAACAGCGCATTGGATCATCACGCATCTTTACCTAATGATCAGCTAATCATTGGTGCATCACCTCTTGCAAAGAATCACTTTCATTTGTTATCTACTTGGGAATAACCTGAGCAGGTAGAGTGCATAGCTGGACATCCCACATGAGCTCCCATGCTGTTGATTCATCCACCAAATTGACCACCTCTGCAGATGCCCTGGCCCATCCACCTTTGCTTCATCGCCACATAGAATTCTTGATAAAAACAAAACATTCCATGTAAAACATTTGGTCAACTCAACCAGAGTCCCATTCAGCTAGACCTGCAGCAGTAATGTGCATATTTTTTTCACCTCAGAAGGAAAAACTGTAATTTCCAGTCAAAGAAAAAGCACGTGGGACGGCGAACACAAGTGCATATCCTCTAACTCCTCAAGATGAAAGCCCATTCCTTGATGTTGGAAATGTGATGCACCTTGCATTTATTTGGTATCAAGTGGTTCGGAGGTAGGCGCTGTCCTCATATCCTAGTTCTCTCCGGCCCACGACACAACGTGCTATTTAAGGTGCCCTGAATCTCTGTTGGCTTCAGTTGGATCCTTTCCTCAATTTTCTGTTGATGAAAATCTATCAGGCCATAACTGCATCTGGTTTTCTTCTGCAAAAATGTTGTTTACATAGTTTCTTTCACTGGCACAGTTGTACCACACAGTCAGATACTGAATCCTTAAGTATCAAGATTGATGATTCAAATCGAGGTATTCTGACCTCTAACAAACTCAAATCCCAGAAAAATCGTTCAGCATCTTCATTTAATCTAAGAGTTATTAGTTGTAAGAGAAGGGTGGGAGCTGAAAGAGTTTAAATACTAGGAGTGAGAACCAAATGCAAGACAGTCTAGAAAGTGATAAAAAGTTGGAATGGGATCATAATTGAGATTACATTCCAATAAAGTTTCTAATACAAATCTTGAGGTTTTAAAACCTATCTTTCGAAACAACTTCATATCCAGATACCACATGATTATGAAGGTAGAACGATACTCTTGTTCTACATGATGCCGGAATGTGCGGCTTTCGAATTGCATATACAGAATCAACCTCAGGGCATAACAAAGATGTACAAATTTGACATGCATGGAAATGCAATTTTGTATCCAAATCTGGGTTTGATCATCATTTAGTAGAAAGCATCTGATCAATTTCTCCATTTTTGTTGTACATGGATACCAGTTTCTTTGCGTATGACGGCATGTGCCTATCAGCTCTGCACCATAAAAGTCAGAGGAATCATTAAGTAATCTACATTCTTAGATCTTCATCTCTTTATTCTACTTGGTGAAACTTTCTTTCCAACATACCTCTCTTTTCCCCAAGCACGAGTGACATGAAGATAGTTTCTGATTGTGTGATAGTCCAGGGAGTAACGAGCGAATTCAAGACCTTTTGGACCAACCTATAACAGAAAATCAAGGACAGAATGCTCAACCTTGCACATGAAAATATGATAGAAATTGATTCAAGAGAAAAGGATCTTTACCAGGTTCAAGATAAATGCTATTAGGTTACCGACGAACTTTGGAGCAGGCTGAGATGGACCTTTGCCTGGAAAATTGAATTACATGGGAATATCATGAAGTCATTAGGAAAATAATCCTAATTTTCATTTAAAGACATCATTCTACACTGGGAATCTTAAAGATCAAAATGAAGAAAAGGTCTCTCAGCTCGATAATGCAAGCAAGTATTAATAGGTTTGGGTCTTGAAGGTTACTTGAACATGTGAAACTACAATTTATGAATTGGTGTATCTTCTCTACTGCTGCTACTTTTGCTAATTTTAGCCATTCTTACTATTCCATGAAGAAAGAGACTAGAGGAGGTGCTAGATCATTAATTTGAATAGGAACTATGCCTCAAAGCTTCAAAGTACAAGAGGAGTCCTTGCACACTCGGAACAAATAGTAAGGTGGCCTCTTTGTGCACTTCTTTATGGCCATTAGCATGAGAAAAAACATGTTTAGGTAAATTAACTAGAACACTTGACAAAGAAAAGCAACTGCTTTAGTGGTCTCAGAGTTTCTTCAGAATTACTTAGCAGATAGCCCAGGGGAAAATCAAACAGGTCATAGAATTACACACGCAACTGTGCGATAAATGCCATTGCATACCTAATTTAGCACTATCATCAGCTTTTACAGTTTCAATCACAAATGGGCGTCTTTCACCCTGACATAAAGCAATCAAACTAGTCAGAATTTTACACGATTGAAAAATATACAAGGAGTGCTGAAATATGTCTATTACCGAACTAATTGTGGGGGTAATTTCAAGAAGATCTTTCACCAGGTTTAGCATTTCCCTTCCACGTTCATTTCTACCATTTGAGTAAACAAAAACCTTTTAAGTAACTAAATATGCATGGATAACTATGAAAAAGGTGAGAATGCTAGAATTTTCAAATTCCATGAATTACCTAACGGTAACATATTGAGGATGCTGTGTCATGCTAACTCCAGCATACTTTGGTACACCCATGTAACCTACTACCATATCCTGGAATAATTCAGAACAATGAGAGACGGTGATTAGTAAAGTTTAATAAAGATACAGTTTTCTTCTTTTGATAATGAGTGTCTAACCATATACCATACAGCATGATCCAAGTTCAATCACAGTACCAGCTAAAATAGCATTTAAAGTTAACTTTACTATTTTGGCTGCGTATGTGTGTTCAGTGCCATTCAAAAGGTGAATTCCCACAAGTATCAATCAGCTGGATCAAAAACAAAACCAAGCTTTCTAAATGTAAAAAAATACAGAAGCTCAAAACTCAAAGATATATGATTCCAAAATCACACCACTAAAATTAAAAAGATTGAAACCAAGTATTAACATAGGAAAAGAATCAAATACAAGTTTAAGCTAGAAAATTACTAAAAAATGAATAATGGGAATGTATGAGTGTATATATTGCCATGTTAGTATTTGACAAGAGAAGGATTATAGGACTATTTGGTTTGAGAGACAACTGGTAGTGCATAAAATTAAGACTTATTCTGGAAATAGAATCCATTAGATTAAATCCCACCCCACCCAGATGTTCCTATTGAAGCTTGAAACCATGACCTATTGGACACAGGTAAGGCACTAAAACCATGTGTGCCCGAGCTGGGGACAAAATTAAGACTTATTAGTTATTACTGTTGACATAAGAGCCTAGAAGAAATTATTGACTTATTATAAAGCAGGGTAGCACTCACCGCCAAAGCATTCGTGTAGTCAAAACAACTGCAGTGAAACAACATACAACATTGCATTAGTCACCTTAGCAAACTATTAGGAATCCCTTCTTTAAAAAAAAAGCAAATTATTAGGAATTTTAGTTTTGAGTGAGTTTTCAGATTCTAATTACACAACGTTCAATTCTATTCATGCAGGGGAGTTTTCTTAAGGAGATAAAGATAATACTATGACAGTCAGAAATTACCTGTAGCAAGAAGGAGCAATCACATCTGTTAAATCATTGGCTGGGAGACAGAAATAGGGAACCTGTTTAGTAGAATGCATTGGATCAAACAAACATGTTCAATAACTTAAGCCATAAAGACAATGAAATAAGGTTTACCTCTTCAATATGGCCGTCTAAATGCTTCAAGTGAACCTATAGTAGAAGAAGTTCATAAAAAAACATTTGCTTTAATATTTCTGTTACTGTAACTCAGAGCCACAAAGGAAACCAACTAGCTTAAGAATTGGAATAAATTACTCACGGCAAACTAGTGAAAACATTGGAATAAGTTTTTCATGGAAAACCAGTGTTTTAGTCCAATGATCTAAACTCTAGCTTGTGGTAGATTAAATAAAAAGCTTTTTTTTTCGTTCAAAGGCACCCAGTAACTGATAAACTCATGATATATTTGAGTAGACTCTGATGAAAAATATTTCAATGTTAATGCATAAGATAATATTTAATTGCAAAGTACAGTAAGGGCCAAGACAATGGCTTTGTTATTGGCAACTTGTGGAAATTTTCATAATGATCCAGCAAACACATTAACACAAGCATTACATAAATTTAGATAACTTTATAAATGTTGAAACGGTGCCAAACCTTGTAATCTTGCATGAATTCATAATGAAGAACAGTTTCTGGTTCAGAGCTAGCAGCCTTCAGAAACTTATCTAGGCCTTCTCGTGTCCCATTATCCACTGCAGGGAAAAATTAACTATTTTACACGGTATGTTAACATGGAAACTTTAGTAACAAAACTAGTAAAACAAAAAAAAAAAAAAACGCTATCAATTACTGCACCTGTTATAAAAGTTTAGAGCAACTAGATATCATAATTCATAACATTGCAATATGTCCAGCTTGCAGAAAGCATTAACTCCGTTTGAACAATATGTTAAGAAACAATCAGATCATTTCAAACCTATGAGGACAATACCATATGTAATTTTAAGTTATGGATTTTTAGAATATACTATTACTTCTACCTTCTAGATTCCGGCATTGTGCAGGTTGTTTTAGAGAAATTTAATTCCAACTCCATGAGTTCTATTAGGAAAAAAAAAGTATTTCATGGTGCTAAAAAAGGACAAAAAATGAAAAGATGCATTTAGTTACCACAATTAGTTCCTAGAACATAAAGCTTTTCCAGATTCAGATACTGCTCCACAGATCTTAACGCTGCACTTCAAGAAATTATTCTGCATTAAAAATAGTCTGAGTCACAATGAAGCAATTAAAGAAAGATGTATATGATTATATGATGATGATACCTTGCACTTGGCAGCCAACACCACAGAAAAGTAGACGTTTTACACCAGCAGCCTGAGAATGAATTGACCCTTAACAAGCTAAATTGCAATGGACAACTGGAGTAGCACTCAGGAAGTTTGAAGTAAAATTATATCTTGAAACACTCAAGTTTTACAGTTGATGATACTTATCTCTAAAATAAATAAATAGTTGAGCAGATTCCATAAGAAAAGTAAGTCAGATAACAGTTAGACTCTTTTTCTTTTTCTTTTTTGGCTAAGAAATAAATTGTGCTTATAAATATAGAAAAAGCAGTAACAATTCATGCCGGAAATGGACACCTGTATCCAAACACTAACAGTCTCTAGCTAAACATGATTCAGCATGGTTTTGAAATCCTTATGATTTGACATCCACCACTCTACTCTAAAGCTAACATTATTCTACGCTTCTCTCTCCCCTTGAAAATACTTCAACTCCCTTCAAAGCAAAGAAACAAGCATACTTCAGAAATGATAATCCCTCCTAGGTACATAAACCATCCAAATGGGAAGAGGACAAGTCACAAGGAAAGGAAAACTAGAACAGAGATCTTCTAAATATATCAAAAATCCATCTTCTAACACCCCAATAATCATTAAAGAGTCTGAGACACTCTACGTACCTCAAAAAATACCACAGTTCTCACAATTTATGTTTCTTCATTATTAACAGAAGAAATGAAATCCAATGTAACAGAGAATGGAATAGCAGGACACCATGCAGTATACACAAATAAATCGCAACATATAAAATAAATGATAACAGAGAAAGATGAGAAGTTAGAACCTCCACTAATGCAAGAGTGTCAAGATTAGGAGATAGTGTCGGCTTAACTCCTTTGGCAGCGAGAACTTCCTCTGGCGTCCTGATTTGAATAACAATCAGTTGATTACTCAAAAGGACAGATCCAAAAAGTAAAACTCTATCAAACTGAATAGGGAATGAAATGAACAAACCTTGCCAATATAGGTCTGGGAGTAAATCTGTCTTCCGGATCACTGAGATTATACAAAGAAGAGTTGCAAGAAAAATCCATAAATCATTGAATGATAATAAACATCAATACTAGGCAACAATTAGGATGATTTAACATTTCAATACCTCTGCACACATACAACAGCTTCAACCATGCCAGTTCTAAGCATCTCCATAGCAATTGTTGTCACTATGCCCGTCCACTGAGCACCTATAGAAGCAGAATTATGTAGAGCCTTTAAAAACTATGTATGATTAACAACCCGGTTAAGTTTCCCAATGACATGGAAAAAATCAAATTTTTTACAAGTTATGGTTAACATATACGCTGTACATATATCATAATACTTGAAGCAATATACTCCAATTTCAAAATATCTTGAAGTACTAGTTGAGTATTAAAAATATAAAGTAACATATATCTACTAAGGAGCCTTACCTTCTACGGGTTGTTTTTTGCGAGCATACAGTAAATTCTCATAAACTCCCATGTAAGTCTCATCCAGTGAATCAGTTTTCCTGCCCCGACCATGGACAACAGGTTCGAGAACCTAAGATAGTTAATAAGATCAAACGGTACATAATTTGAATGGTCTACTACATCATTAAAAAATGACTAGTATTTTTTAACAATACCCTTCACTTTCCGGTATCCGCACACCAGAAAGTATGTTGATTTCATCAACACAAACAATTTCAGAATCAAAATTAAGCATCTAATGTTAGTTCCGTCGACCCAATGCACTCAATGGCATAGAATGGTACACAGATACAAGAATTCTCCCTATTCTTCAATAAAAATCTTGAAACTACTGTCTCTATTTTTTCATCACAGCTCAAAAACTGCTGATTACTTACAGAGAAACAATAATATTTTTTAGGTGCATGCTAACAGGCCAAGCATTAAAATCCCAAAAAATCCAAGAGAGAGAGAGAGAGAGAGAAACTTACTTCAACTCTAGACATGCCATCTCCCAGGAAAGCACAAGCATTTTTCACATGAGCAATGTAGTATGTATCACACAAGCCGCAGCGGCTGCTTGATCAAAGACAATAAGAAACTATCATCAAAATAATAAAGAGAAAAATCTAAGTGCGAGGTTTAAATAATGAGTAACTACGGTTTGTATCAAAACTAGGAGTCAGAATGAAGAACCTGCAATGGTCCTTGGCCGGGTAGGTCCCACCAGGGGGAATGGGTCTAGATTTTTGCCGCCAGTCGTCTCTCAGCTTAGCAGATTTGGAGGTTGTACCTTCTGCGTTATTTCGAGAAAACAAGTCATACCCCAACCAAAAGAAAATGAGTGGAAGTGAGAGAGACTTACCTGAAGAAGATTGTGAAAAAATGGAGAGAGAGAAGGGATTATGGGATAGAATTCCGGCACCCATAGCTGCAGCCATGGCAACAGTCTACAGAGAAACAGAGGAAATATCTAAGCTGATAGATGGTTGTGTTGTGCGCCATAGAATATCAATCCATATTCGAGACGACGTCGTCTCTAATCGTCAATTAATCGATATGATTAATTAATTAAAAATTAAATTACGGAGAAATTTTTTTATTTAAATGATGCATAAATCTAAATTAAATAAAGTATTTTTTTGAGGTCATTCATAAAAAACATATGTGGAAAATAAATTAAATCATATGTTTCTAATTTCTATTTTTCAATCTTTTCAACTTGCTTTTTATGCAATCAAGATTTAAAGGTTAAAAAAATACGTATAACTTTGAAATTAAGCTATCAATTAAGTTGGTCTCCTGAGAGACGGTCTCACTATTTTTTTATTGTGAGACGGACCTTAATACATCATTTCAATAAGTTAAATACATCATTTCATTTTTAAGAATTACATTATTTGCAATAAAGAAATACATTATTTGCAATAAAGAAATACATCATTTCATTAAACTCATATTACAATAAAAATGGTGGAACATCATTTGTAATAAAAAAATACATCATTTCATTAAATTCGTCTCACAATAAAAATGATGAGACCGTCTCATCTGAGACTTTGCCATCAATTAATGGATGTTGTCATACCAATAGGAGTGGATTTAAGTAATCAATAACAAATATAGAAAAATATATAATTTAATAATTTATAATTATAACAAGTATTGATATCGATTATGATTTAGAATATTAAATATGGGAGTGGATCTCATACTAAAAGTTAGTTTGTACTAAATAGGAATGAATTTACACCATTCATCTCAAAAAAACAATGGTTGAGAGAAAACATTTTTTCAGATTTTATGCTTTTTTGCTTTATAAATCATACTTAATCGAATTAAGCATGATTTATAAAACAATTAAGCACGAACGAGAATTATGCTTAATTTTTTAATCTTTGATGCTTTAATCTCAATCATTGATACTATCAATCCAATGGCTAAGATTCATTCCTATTTAGCACAAACTTTAATTATAGTATTTGAGTGGATCTCTATTAAATATATTTATAATTTATTTAATACTACTTATTTGTTTATAAGATTTGTATTATGTATAATATTAAATAATGTACATTTATTTTATAATAAATTATAAATAATATCAAATATATATTTTGTGCAACGTGGAAGGAGCAAACTAATTAAAATGTAAAAAAATCAAAATATTAGTAGAAAATGATGTGGTTATCAATAGAAATAATATAGTACCCAATTTGCTACTAATTAAGTAATATTAAACACTTTAACACAATAGAAATTATTTTTTTCACAAATTTAGAAATAAATTTGTGTTTTTTACGGTAAAAATAAATTTTACTATGAAAATGAAGTTTAATTGTCTCTCTTTCATTTTTCATCTATTTTATTAAATTGTCTCTTCACCTAAAATGGAAAATTAATGCACACTCACTAATAAAATACTAATTTTCTCTGTCTCTACTTGCATTGATTATTATGTCAAATCTCAAGGGGACAATTTCCATGAGACGGAGACAATAATATATAAGAGTCTCATTTAGGTAAGTATACTCGAAACTAATCTTCATACATTAAGATAACACATATGAAACAATTATCAAACCATATAATGCAACTCTTGAACAAATCGCAACTATCATTAGATTCACTACTCAGAGGTAGGATCAAACTTGGACTAATGCAACAATAAAAGCAGTTCACAAGAAAGGAGGAGTTCACCAAGGACAGTTCGATTGAAGTCTCCAAGTCAACAAAGTAGCTCAACAGAAGGAAAGATCTTCTCCAAGCAGATCGACAAACGAAGAACCATTCCAATCGAACCGCTCAACAGTCAAGAAGACGGACAAAATAAGGACGCAACAATCTTGAAGGTCGCTGACGCTAGGGACGTTATAACGACTCCAAAAAAAAACTGCGAGCTCCATTCAACCACCTAGACGCACACCTAGGAAACCCTAGTGCCGTCATAGACTCTATATATAGTCATTTGTAAGCCAAAACTCGGCATCTATCTTCTTACGCACACACATCATTTATTAGTCTAATTCTAGTTGTTCATTAATCTGTTGTCAAGCTTTGGGTCGTTTCGATTGGAGTTCACACAGACCTACCATGGTGTTGGAATAAGTGTTCTGTTCATCGCGCTTTGATTCTGTTATTTTAAGTCACTTGTTGTTGTTAATACCAGATCACTGCAAGCTTGCGTTTGTTTCTCTCTTTTACATTATTTTACTGTTAATCATCATCTACCAATCTCTATTTTTGCGATTATTTGAATTTTGAGTTCCTGGGCTCGTATTCATACGAATTGAACCTCAAAAATAATATACACAGTAACACATAAATGTTTATCAAGTATATATCTTCAAAAGTATACAAAAATATATATATATGATATCGTTGTGCTCAAAAAGAAATATACACGATTTTGTTAATTACATAACACGATAAAGTAGGATTACAATTGTGGTGAAGGGTGTTTTAAAAACTAGTCAAGTTAAAAAACACAATATTTTTCCTATTCCAAAAAACGAAAGCACGCAGCAACCCCCTCAAGATTATTTCTCCAAGCTATGGTTGGCTGCTCTCACTTCCCACCAGCGGCCGCCGTTCTTCTCCTCACAACAGTAGTTGCAGAAGGTGACTGCCGCACAGTCTTGTTCAACGGAGAAGCTCTCCCACTTGGCTGAGGAATCATGCTCCTAACCATCCCAACATTCACCATTACATACACATATAGATATAGATATAGATATAAGATAGAGATCATGATCATTGAACTGCACATACCTAGTCTCTTGGGTGGTCTTGGATGGCTTTGCAGCGGGGCGTTTGAGCTTTGATCCGACGCCGGCGGGGAGGCTGTTTGACTTCTGAATATTGTTGGTCTGCTGCCATTGGAAATCCACCTCTGAGGACTCGCTGGTTGCAGCATCGAAGTCCGAGTCATCCACGCCGCTGTCGAGGCTGTCCCTTTTGTTTGATGGTGTCTTGATCTTGCTGAACAGCTCCGGCGACTGCCTGCCGGCGCCTTTCAAGCCACCGTTACCAACAGAGCCACCTTTCACCGCCTCCTCAAGTGTAGGCCAGTTCATGGAGTCTTCACTGTCCAAGCTGTTCCTTCTCGGTGATGAGCAGCTGCTCTGATCCTCCACCTTGCTGTTGCAAGACGAGTTGGATGGAGAAGATCCACTCCACACTGCTGCTCCCTGCCTATCCGGGCTGCTCGCCTCCTTCCGCGCCAGGGCTGCTTTCAGTGCTGCTATCTGTTCCTTGAGCTCCCTCACATCAGGGCCGGCACTCTCTTTGTTGGACTTAGCAGCACCGAGCTCAATTGTGGAGACGCGCTCCGCAAACTTGAGCGTGCTGATGGTTTCTCCCAGAGCACTAGGCTCTGGACTAATGTGGACGAACATGAGAGTCTTTGCTTGGCCTCCTGCATCAAGAAAAAAGAATTGAGGGAGAGAGAGAGTGTGTTTGTGTGTCAAGTGTTGTTGTCTGTTGTCTGACCGAGTGAGTCTTGAAGCAGCTGTGTAAGCTTGCTGTTGCGGTAGGGGACGTGAGCATTCTTCTGAGCTAGAGCAGAAATCACATCTCCGAGAGCAGAGAGAGAGCGGTTGATGTGTTGAGCCTCCTTCAACCTATCACCCACCGCGTCTGTTTTATCACATCTCTCGCTTCCTGCAAGGTCCACCAGATGCATGCAGCCACGAAGAGTTGTTCCAGATGTCATGTCCTTCCCTTGAACATGAACCGTGAGGCAGCTGCAGAGACTCGGGAGAGTTAGGCATACGTAGGCAGCTTAATTTTTTCGTCAAACTAGAGAATGAGAGGGGTAAGTAAGCAGTAGTGATGATCAACCTGTGGGAGCGGCTGGACCTGTCGTTCATCGAGGTAGAACCCACTGCACGGTTCTTGTGGCCGAGGTTCATCAGCTCGATGACATCGGATGTGGAGGTGACAGGCACAAGATTTGCATTTGGCACGTTGATTCCATTCGAAGAGTTGTTTCGGATCTCCAATGTATGCATCAGTTAAGGCAACCAAAAGAAATAAACAAGATTTCATTGAGTGAAAAATAAAAGGATATCTCTTGTTGGCACCATCTGTGACAAGGAGATCTCTAACTTGCTCATTGTAGATTTCCATCATTTGAACAGAGATGTCATAGACAATGCTGTCTCTTCTCTCTCTAGAGATCTCGAATAAATCACTCAATGCTCTGTAGTTCACACCTAGGCTCTCCTTCGTGAGCTCCTTCGGCCCCGTCTGTGGATGACAAAGATACAAGAAAAAAGACTGCAGAGTTAGGGAAATTAACAACAAAAAAGCAACTTTGCAATAGTGATGAGGTAAGGTTTGTCACCATTGTAAAAGTCTTCCCGGAACCAGTTTGGCCGTAGGCGAAGATGCAGACGTTGTATCCATCTAGGACTGACCGAATCAGTGGCTGAGTATCAGCAAATACTTCTCCTGCAGAAGCAAAGACAAGACTTTAAATATAGTGTTTCTCTTGTCTTGTCTCACAGAAAGGGGGCTTAGTAGTTACCTTGAGTTGAGTTGGGACCAAAAGCCTTGTTGAAAGTGAAAGTCTTCTTTGATTTTGGATTTTTTAAGGTAGTTTGTATTGTAAGAGAATTATCAACTATTTCATCCATGATGCTCAAGCCATTACCGGTCTGCCCCGGTAGAAAAGGACGCACACGGCAGTAAACTCTGATGTTTCCTGTCAGATTCAAGCACCGGAGCATATCATCAACATATAAACGAAGAAACAAAGCCGACATCTTAGGCTACTACACAGCAAACAAAGAGGATGTCTTCACTTTTCACCTTTGAGGTCTTGCACTTGGTTGTACAGTTTCCGGTTCTCCTCAAGAACCTTCTGGTATCCCGAGGCTTGAGAAGCCAGACGCGTCACTTGTTCACCTAACACGAAAGGAAAACTCAGAAGAAAACCATCAAATGCTGTGTAATGAGGCATCTTGTTTTGTACCTAGATGGCCAACATCTTCTTTATACTTCAGCTGCAGCTCACGAATGCCTTGTCTCGCAGAATGAAGGATCCTCTTGAGTTCCTACAATTTATCGAAACAGGTTTTCGTATAATTTCTTAATCCATAGACAGGGGGGACTTCCATTTTCAACATTTGATCACTGCTGCAGATGACTGACCTCTACACTCCTTTTCTGGAGTTCAATGTATTCTTGATTCCTCGAGGAAAGTGTTCCTGCTGCCTCGATGCAGAAATCTTCCTCGGCCTGACTGCTTGCTTTCGATGTGTTGGGCATCTGAACAACACAAGTAAATGCATGCAAACATCAACAATCAATCCAAAATGTTTGCTTAGGAGTAGTATATATTAGGTCTAGCTGAGCCAAGTCTATGATCAGACCTCAATCTCTGTACTCGTGCACGAATTGGAATCGAACTCATCCTGTGAACCGGTTCCAATCCATCAAAACAGGTAAAATCAGCAAAGTTCATTGGTATATCTATAACAAAATGTTCAAAAGTAAGACTGAGCAAAATTAACACAATCAGACCTCATGTGGAATGCCCTTATCTTGTGAGGCTGTCCTAATCTGCCATACATAATGAAGAAAATATGTTCATTGTGACTAAAAATAAAAAGTTCTCTATGAACATGAGGCTTACTAGTTTATTTTGCTCTTTCAGTTTGCGCTCAAATTCTTCCTTAACTCTACTCAATAAACTCTCCACAATCTGTGACAGAAGATATCACAAAGAAGATAAGCAGGATATCACAATCTGTTCTACCCCGAGGAAATGCACAGAAGGCAACTCACAATAGGGATATCTTCTGCATTCTTCTCAGCGAGAAGATCACGCACAAGCTTTTGCAAGGAAGCAGAGGAGCCCTGCAACTTGCAATGTGGAAATGTCATCTCACAAATTGTTTCATGGTTATATGGCCTTAGACCGCGTATCTGAAAAGTTAAGCTTACGCACCCCTTCATTATGTTCTTGCACAAGATCATCATGGAGAGACTTCTCACCAGCTGAGGAGCTCCTTGTGAGCAGATCCAAGAACTGGTCAGGCTTGCCTGCAGCAACAGGCTTCGAGTTCCCACTGTATTTCCAGACTCCTTCCCCACCGGCTTGCTTCCACTCGTAGTATGATTTGAATGCAAGGACGCAGTTCACAATCCGGGAAGACTTCCCGCCCTGACATGAAAGCCCCGGAGCAACATTCAATGGGAAATATTGGAACATACAAATGCTTTAGTCAAGAAGGTGAAGGTTGATTGATGTACATACTTGTTGAAAATCAGAGATTTCAAAGGTGGGGATCCCCAACTCCTCTACAACAGCTAGGAAGTTCCTCACATTTTCGAAGTTGTGAAAGGCAGCAGGAGCAGCAGCATCAGGAATGAGGACAGAATCGATAGGCGCCTCGTGTATCTACAAAGTGAACCAAAACCATCACCACCAAATGAGTAGAGAGATCAAAATCCTCAAATAGATAAAGAAGCAGGAATGAGGCATACTTTTGGGACAGCACCAGGCTGGATCTTGTTGAGAACATTGCACAGAATAATCCCACTTCGCAACCCGATTCTAAAGTCTTCTTCAGAAGGCTCAGCAGGCAATTCTTTCCCCAAAACCACACCTACCTTCTTCCTCAACCATCCAGCAGCATCATATCTTTTCAATGCTGCAAAAAAAACAAGAAAAAGACCGCGTTTTGATATGTGCGTTTAATCTCATCAATGGACAGTTGGACACCCTCTATCAAGATCAAACCTTATTCTATAAAAAAAAGTATCCTTTATTCTAGAAAAGTTTCTTAATAAAGGCTACAAAAGATTATCAAGAATGATGGAGATATTTAATCATACAAGTTCCCTGAGCTCTTTTAGAGGCTAAATCCATTTCGCCAAGTCTCTTCCCATGCTGCAGAAGCACATCTTCCACCATTGACGCCACATTGAATTGCAGCACACCTTCTCCCATTCCCTGCTGGAAACAACTGAATCTTGATCAAAATCCCATGTGATGGAAAAAAAAAATGAAAAAAAGAAACTTGCATGGTTCAATGTGTGTGTGTGTGCATGCATTGAGACAATGCACATACCTTTGTTGATGAAATCAGAGGGTGCTGCCTATTATGTCCCCGGATTCAATGGAGTGGAGAGAGGTATGTCTCAATCTCCCCTCTCTTTCTCTTGGAAGACGAAGAAAGGGAGAGAAAGAGGAGAGCAAGCAGGGCAGGGTTATATACAGGGGAATTCAAGAAGATTTAAGGGGGAGGAAGAGATGTGTTTTGGTAATGGAAAAGTAGAAAATGGTAGGTAAAATTGATGATTGTTTGAGAATATTTGTGGACATCCATGGCTTCTGCTGCTCCTCTCCTTTTCCTCATCAGTTATCACACACACACAACACACGTAGCTTTTTCCAAGCCGAAAGCCTCGCCTTCCCCAGCTTCTTATTTGTTTATTTACATGACACACTATACCACATGCCTTAGTCTAAATATATAATCTAATAAATTGCATACATATTTGTTTATATTTTTCATTTATAGATATAAGAAAAATAAATAAATGGAGGATTAATGGGTATTTTCCAAGTGTCCACACTTAAATAAGTGGCATTTTGCCGACCCCTTTGTCTTTGATTGGGCAAAAAACAATGGAGTTTTGACTAACTTTCTTTAATAATATTGACAATTATTTGAGATATTTACTGAGTTAAGATATATATACATGTAATAATATACAGTTTTGTTGGAATTGAAAATTTATGACTTTTTACCTCATGGTAGCTTAAGATAGCATTGTGCAGATGAAATGTAGATATATTTTGCCAAATTATATATTGAAATTTACTTGATAGTCACACAATTATATAAAGTGTGGATTTTTCAGGTACCATACTTTCAAATAGCATGCATTTTGAGATTTTAACAAATTTATTTTAAGAAAGAAGTTTGACTTTGATTCCGTCGGTAATGCACTATTCTTCAAAGTTCGTACGAGCTCACCTGAGATCGGTTATATTGTATATCTCATAAATTGATATAAGTCATTGAGAAATTTACTAGGAATGATTTATCTTAGTTCTGCTCTAAGTAAAATATGCTTAACTTTGGGATATTCTAAGAATAAGTGCTGGAAAATTGAAGCTGGTGTACCATATTGGTATAAATAGCACTGATCAAATTTTTTAAATTCCTCTCAATGATACAGTCTCATTCTTGTATAATTTCAAAATTCTTTCATTCCGATTAATTTAATTTATTCATGTTAATCGTAATGAAAGTCTTAAAAAAAGTCGTTTATATCCCTACTTATTCTTTGCATAGATGATAACTAGGTGATATAGTAGGCAAAATGGTTGGAGAGAGATGGGACATAATACACATTTAAAAAGAGGGTGTCGGCTACGAGCATAATTGCAAATTAAAAACAAATGGGTATGCCTCTCAACTTGCAAGTATGATTTGCATAGGAAAATCTTATATGTTATACCATGCCCAAACTTCACTAAAATATTATCATCACTAATTTTTAAAACTTACTTTCATGCTTCACTAACTGGATGCTATAATTTTGATTCCTGGTTTTCTTTTTCAATTTCCCCCTTTACAGGAACAGTGCCACCTCAATTATTAGTATGTATATTTATATTATGTTACTAGAAAAAGTCTTTAAGTAAAATAATTACTAAATAAGATGACTCGAAATTGATATTTCTCTCCACTCTCTCTGCTAAGAAAAGTTACTAGCTAGTAAAACAATTTAAGTTTCAATTAAATATTGGTATGTGTTGAATTTGAATTATTTTCTCATATAGTCTATCTGGACTTTTTACTGATATTCATTGAAGAGATTTTGTGATCTAATTGCAAAAAATATTCAAGATTGTTGGATGATTCAATTTCTTAATCGATTTTTCAATATGTATTACTCTAAATATATTTTTAATATCTTCAATGTAACTTAAATTCACAGCCTATTGAACATAATCACAATCAATGCAGTTTTAACTAAGTATGCTCTAAATTAAAGATTAAAGATGAAATGGAATGTTCCAACTACTAAACTATACCTCTTTGAGAATATCTTAAACCCTAAATATTTTTAAATTCCTCATTTCGAAATTGTTTCTAAATTCTTCCCTTTTTTTAATTAAAAAAACTACTCAATAAATAAAACACACATAATGAAACAGGTCTTGCAATCAAGAGGAGGGAAGAATGTAGAAACAAGGTTGAAATGGGATAGAGAACTGCAAGTAACATGGGGGCTTTACCTATAGATCATGAATCTCTCAACTAATTTAATTTGGCAAAAACTTGTTGTAGGCATGTCTAAACGATTTATGCGAGTTTTATCCATACCCAAATGAGTTCACTCATCCCAAATAGGGTTTATTAATCCCCAATTAAGGTATATTAGATGGGTTTGATTTTGGTTAATGGATAAAATCCACCTAAACCGTTTATGCGTGCCTAACCTGAGACCTTCCCATTTAATTTTAATTAATTCGGTGATCAGATTTTTCAAAAAAAATTATTTAGGTGATTAGTAGAAACTAATTGCAGAGTTGATCGTTTGGGCAGAATCATTTGTAGGGGTGAGCATGAATCAAGCCGACAAGTGAGTTACTCAGGATCTGCACAAAAAAAAACTTGAATCGACTCAATATTAATCGAGTTGAGCTACTCGAAAAATTGTCGAACTCGAGCTCGAGTTTCATGATACTCAATTTGATAGGCTCTCGAGCCTTACCGAGCTCGACTTTGAGTCCGAGTTGAGCTTGGATTCGAGCTAGGCTCACAAGCCTTATCAAACTTAATACAGTATTCATAAATCTATTACTCCCTCTGTCCCTAATTATTAGTCCCAAACCAAAATGGCACAATAATCAATGTTTGTGAGTGTAGTGAAATTAATATTTTATTGATGAGTGTGAAAAAGTTTGTCATTTTAGGAAATGGGACTAATAAGTGGGACAAACAAAAAAGGTAAGTGAGACTAATAAATTGGGACAGAGAGTTAATAATGAATAATTTTAATTTTTTATTAAAATTTAAAATAAATTAAAAAAATTGAGTTTGATCGAGCCAAACGAGCTTAGGCCTGATCATACTCGATTTGACTCATAATGACCTTTAATAATTCAAACCTTTCAATACAAAAAGGAAAATCTCGGACTCGTGAATAGGCCTTATACCGAAATCACATAAATAAAAGGAAGTACAGTTCAACAAAATGAAAAGCAAATTGGGAGACAAAATAAATAAATAAATGACTTGGGGAAAAAAAAAACAAAGTGGCTTAGACAAATTTTATTGTCGATAACCTTATACCGATCAATGAAATATTGATTAATATGTAATTGATTAAACATTATTTGAAAATAACTCTGAACAAAGTTTATCAGATATTCATAGAAATTCTTGCTCCCATTGGACTCTAGTATCATAGTTACTCGATGAAATAAATTATGACATATATGAAGGACCATTATTTAAAAATAGAATTGATTATATTTAAAAATATATCAAAATTTTAAAATATAAAATAATAGGCAAAAACTTGCGTTAGGCAAGCCTAAACAATTTAGGCGAGTTTTATCCATTAACTCAAGCCAAATCTATTTAATATAATCTAATTAGAAATTAATAAACTATATTTGGGATAGGTGAACCCATTTGGATAAAACCCGCCTAAACTGTTTAGGCCTGTCTAACGTCAGACCTTCGCGAAAGGGAGACGAAGGGGAAAGGGAGGCGGCGGGTTAGATCGACACCATTAGGGTTCGCGAGGGTGAGACGAAGGGGATGGAGATCGAGAAATTAGGGTTCGCGAGAGGGAGGGGAAGGGGAAGGGGATGCGGCGGGTGTGTTGTGTTAGAATTAGGGTCGGGAAAATTAGGGTGTTTAGGGTGGGAGGGTAGGTAGGTAATTTCAGAAAAAGGTGGGGGTATTTTTGTTATTTTAGGGTATGTTAATCTTAATAAGGATGTTTTAATTTTTTGCCAAATTAGGTAACGTGCCTAATAAACGGGACGGACGAAAAAGGAAAGTATGCCTAATATGGCGGGACGGATGGAGTATATTATTGGGCTTGACAGAGTGCCTAGTCCAAATAGCAGTTGGGGTCATTTGTATGAATAAATCTACTGTCCAATATATTGGGTCGAGAACATTGAAATAAAATGGATAGTTGTTTTAATTGAAACACCACTTTTTCATAGTCCAATAACTTTTTACATATGATTAATCCGAAAATTTTTAAATTTTATCGATTAATTTTAGAATTTACCATGATTATTTTTCTAATTTTATCATGATCTTTATTTTTTTAAGTTAAAACATCTCAATAACTAAAAAAATACAACGATTCACAAATACTATAGTGCGTTGGAAATGATCGAGGTGGCACTAATAATAAATTGTGATGAGTTTAGACATAAAATAATAAATAAACTTCTCTGTTTCCATTTCCCCATCACACCAATAGCCCTACTACATCAACAAACTGCAAATCTGAATACTTCCACGAAATAAACGTGCTTTATTACTAGCACTAGCATACAACACAAACTCCATAAAAAATCCAAACTTCACACGTGATCACACAGCATCTTCTTCGTGTTTCAGTAATCGGGGTTGGCCTGAATGTAAGCCTCGATAGCCCTGAACATGGCGATGGCCTTCTCTTTCCCCTCCTTGATCTTCTCCTCGCTGATCTCCGCATCTCCCTTGGTGTTGTAAATGCTCCTGTTCTTGCTGATGCTTCCTCCGTCTTCGGTGGTTACGATCTTGATATGATAAGTGATGGATTCGATGACATCGGACAGAGCATCACCCTCAATGATGCTGTAGGTGTGGGTCAGGTTTTCCTTGTCGACGGCGTCCACACGGTGCTTCACGCTCTTGTACTGACTCCCTTCTCCGAAGTGGATAACCTTGACGGTGCCAACGCCGCCGTCTCCCTCCAAGATGTCGACACTCTTGATGGCCTGAGGCATGATCTTGGGGATGAGGGTGTCGGCATCCAGCACCACTGCCTTGAAAAGCTTGGCAGCCGGTGTGAAAAAGCAGTGTGAATGAATGTGAAAAAGCAGTGTGAAGCAG
>JAPKLW010000420.1:254188-266116 GCA_026898455.1 Plectranthus barbatus
TTGGTGGAAAATCTATTAATGTGGAATTAATTCCTTGGTCGGGCAATCAAATCCTAAATTACTAACTAGTGGTTATCTCCTCTCGGTCTCAAACACACCAATTAATCAATTTCAATAAAGATCTAGATTTTCCTACAATTGAAATCTTCTTGGTCGGACAGATAATCAAAAGTATTAAATCCTAACTTCCTATTACTAACCTTCACCTCTCGGTCCTTGGATTAATAACTGTAACCTACCTCAATCTTCATCTCTCGATCCTTCGATGAGAATAGATTTAAAACAAAACATAGGATTTAAACCAATTAAAAAGGGTTTGAACAATTGAATCTAAACATGCATCACATATAGAGAAACCCTAGAACATGTTTAGGGTTCTAGCCTAACATATTAAAGATAAACATTGCAGGGAAAAATAAAGATTGAATTAAAAAGTAAATGTTCAACAAAAAGTAAAGAGGAATTCTAAAGAAAACAGAAAATAAACGTAAAACAATATGGGAAAATAATAAAGAAGTGAAAACTAAAAGATAAAAAAGAAGGTCTATAATTCTGAGCTATTGAAGAGTTTATATAGTAGTAGGGTTGAGGCCTTGGATGGATATCTTCAAAATGTATGATTTATTGCTTCCAAATTGATGTATATCTTGTTCCCCAAGCAATTCTCGCCCAAAATATATGAAAATCTCGCAAAAATAGTCTGTCTCGGCCGAGATGGCCCTTGCCACGGCCGAGATGGAGAATTCGGCCCGGCCGAGATGGCTTTGATTTCGGTCGAAACAGAGACGTTTCCGCCACTTCCGACCCTTCTGCGCAGTCTCACGGTTTTGGCCATAACTTTTGCATCCGAACTCCGATTGATCCGATTCCAGTTGCGTTGGAAAGCTAACTCAGAGATCTTTCAAATGCCATGCTCCATTAGCTCAGATCCCATCGGTGAAAGAATTAGTGACTGTTCCTTTGAACATCTGCTGCTTTCGGTACGGGTTCTCCGTTGGATTTGGCCTAAAACCTGCGAAATCTTACCATGGCAAGCATAAAACCCTCTAATATATACTCATGTTCAGTTTATTCAAGAAAACAAGTTAAAATGCATAAAAGAAAAGAAAAACAATGCAAAAAGAGAGTAGAAAAACGAGCTTATCAACCGGCAGTGGAGTCCCGTGCCTTCCTGGCTTAGAGGGGACAGTCGATGATCTGATGAAGGCGTTTGACGCCACACCACTTGGGGAACTGACATTCCCGCTGCCGCCACCAAACATTCAGGCAAATCCGCATGTATCGAGGCTTGTGACACAGGTGCAAAGTGCGCGGAGCATGATAGAAGAGAAGGCGAGGAGGAATGAACTCCTCGAAAGAGAAAATCGGAGACTACAATTGCAGAACAGCAGCAAGCCACCAATCATCGAGGAGCCTCGAAGCATAGAAAGGAATATCACGAAGAATCTAGAAGCGGAGTTTGATCGTACTGAAGGGAAGGTCACCGAGAGGACCCCGGAGAATCCAATAACCTTCCGGCCCGGCCTGGGAAACCAGACCGGCCAACTAAGCCGGCTGGAGTTGCAAGCTATCCAACAGATCGAGCGGCGGTTCGAACAAAGGCTCGACTATTTTGAGTCCTTACTCTTCAGAATCCCAGGACTCCCGGCACCAGAGAAGACAATTCCTCGCGAAAGCTACGCGGAGTCCCCCTTTTCGCCGAATATCGCCGAAGCCGAACTGCCACCTAGGTTCGCCCCACCTAGCTTCAACCTTTATGATGGAACTGCAGATCCAGAGAATCACATTGCCATATATCGGCAGAAAATGTTGGCACTGGCAATCCCAGGAGCTCTGATAGAAGCTTGTATGTGTAAAAGCTTCGGATCCAGCTTGACGGGGCCCGCCCTCCGGTGGTTCATCAATCTGCCCCGTAGCTCGATCTCCACATTCGCAGAGTTACACCAACTGTTTATACGTCAGTACTCAAGCAGCAGACGCCTCGACAAGCACCCGAATGACCTCTAAACGGTGATCCAGAGACCGGGCAAATCACTGAGGGCGTACCTGACCCGATTTAACAAGGAGTTGGTTGCGGTGCCCAATTGCCCAAACAACACTGCCGTGCGAGCCTTCACGAAAGGTCTTGACGTGGATTCTGATTTATATCGCGAACTCTCCATCTACCCCTACCAGACGATGGATGATGCTCTGAACCGTGCATGGGCACTCATCAAGTGGGAAAAAAGATGAGCCCTACCGGCGAGCACGCCGCAGCAGCGGGAGGCCCAGCGCACGAGAAGAGGGTCGACGAGAACATCGGGATAGGCGTCCTCCTAGGCCGCACCCCTATAACAAACCACTGCAGGTCAATCACCTCGGCCCATTTGTCCCGGAGTATACACTTTCGATCGCACCCGCCGATCTAGTTCAGAATGTGCTTCGAAAAATGCCTGAGAAGGTGAAATGGCCTCAAAAGATGAAGGCTGACCCTGCCTCGCGTGATGCGCAGAAATTCTGCGAGTTCCACAATGACCATGGACATACCAACGCGGACTGTCGGGCCCTACGCCTCGAAGTGGTTGAACTATTAAAGAAAGGTTTCTTGTCCGAGTACTTGTCGGACCGAGGAAAGCAAACTTGGGCTCGAGATAAGCAGGCCGATGAATCAGGACCCCCGAAGACAGATGCAAACAAACCTCCAGTTCCAGTCCGGGCCATCAACTGTATCACCGGGGGATCAGAAATCAGCGGAATCTCCAGGTCTGTCGCCAAGAAAGCCAAACGGCTGACTCGCAAGGAGGCAATAGCCCCTCGCAGGAACCCGGCTCACCATCCGATCGAATTCACAAGTGAAGAGGTGTCAGGGCTGAGCCATCCCCATGACAACGCTCTAGTGATATCACTATTAATATCGAACTGCCTCGTGAAGAGGATCCTAGTCGATAATGGGAGTTCTGCGAACATCCTGTTTCTACATGCTCTAAGAGAGATGAAGATCCCCGAGGAGAAGATCCTGCGGTCGCAGACCCCGCTGATCGGGTTCAATGGGGGTATCTAAATGACCGTCGGGACGGTAGTACTGCCGACTTATTGCGGCGGGACACATTACGATGTGTCATTCATGGTCGTCGACGCTCCCAGCGCTTACAACGCCCTACTAGGCCGACCGTGGTTACATCAGCTGAAGGTTTTTCCTTCGACCTTCCATCAAGTGGTCAAGTTTCCAACCGCAGGGGGAGTTTGCACGATTCGAGGCGAACAAAATGCCGCTAAGGAATGCTATTATGCAAGCTTTAAAGCAGTATGCGCCCAGCAGCACTTCGCTAGAAGCGAACCATTACCTCTAGCAGGAGAATCAGAAGAAACAGAGGAAGTTGAGCTTGATCCAACCGACCCAGGGAAAAAGACGAACATTGGAGCCGGGCTTGAACTAGAAGTTCGGGCCCAGCTAATTGAATTCCTCAGTTCTGAGCGAGCTACTTTCGCATGGTCACATAGGGATATGGTAGGAATCAATCCGGAGGTCATGACACATAGATTACAAGTCGATCCGAACCACCGACCCATACAACAAAGAAGAAGAAAGTTCCCGGCCGAAAAAAATGAAGCGATCAATGAAGAGGTACAAAAGCTGTTGGACGTCGGATCCGTGAGAGAAGTGAAATATCCGACATGGCTCGCCAATGTCGTGGTAGTCAAGAAGAAGAACGGGAAGAATCATGTATGCGTGGACTACACGGACTTGAACAAAGCGTGTCCCAAAGATCCATACCCACTGCCTCACATCGATTGCATCGTAGATGCAACTGCGGGACACGAACTGCTGAGCTTTATGGATGCATTCTTGGGGTATAATCAGATTCTGATGCATCCCGAAGACCCAGAGAAAACCGCCTTCATGACGAACAAGGGCATATGCTGCTACAAATTCATGCCATTCGGCCTCAAGAACACAGGGTCCACTTATCAGAGGCTTGTAAACAAGATGTTCGAGCAACTTATAGGAAAAATAATGGAAGTTTACATAGATGACATGCTGGTGAAATCGAAAGACGCAAAGGACCATGTACACCCTACGACAAGCCTTCGAGGTGCTCAACAGATACAAAATGAAGTTAAATCCCGCAAAGTGCACCTTCGGGGTGGGCTCCAGAAAATTCTTGGGCCACGTAGTGACCAGTCGAGGAATCGAAGCTGACCCATCACAGATAAGGGCAATCAAGGAGATCGCGCATCCTAAAACTCTGAAAGAAGTTCAGAAACTCACGGGCAGATTAGCGGCCCTCAGCCGCTTCATTTCGAGGTACTCCGATCGAACTCACAAGTTCTTCCAAGTGCTACGGAAAGGAAAGAAGTTCGAGTGGACAGAAGAGTGTGCAAGGGCACTTGAACGCTTAAAAGATTATCTGACCAGTCCGCCACTATTGATCAAACCCGAAAAGGAAGAGGTTCTCTTACTCTACCTGTTCGTATCCGAACACGCCCTTGCGGCAATTCTGGTCAAAGAAGTGGCAGGGAAACAACATCCCGTGCACTATGCAAGCAAACCGTTACTTGACACAGAAACAAGATACACAGCGCACGAGAAGCTAGCACTAGCTCTAGTAGTAGTGACGAGGAAGTTGCGACCCTACTTCGAGTCGCATCCCATCAAAGTAGTGACGTCCTACCCACTCCGGACTGTGTTTTCAAAACCCAATCTGTCAGGCAGATTGTTGAAGTGGGCAGTAGAAGTAGGGGGCTACGACCTCAATTTTGAGCCTCGAACAACGATTAAATCACAAGTACTGGCAGATTTTGTAGCAGAGTTTACATCGGGACTTCAAATGGACGCAGAAAAAGAGATTGCAAACTTGGAGGTTGGCGAATCGGCGAAGGAGCCATGGATTCTCCAAGTAGATGGATCGAGTAATATGCACGGTAACGGAGCAGGCATTAAGCTGCAAAGCCCGTGGGGAGAAATGTTCGAAAGAGCCATCCGGCTAAATTTCGAAGCAACCAATAACGAGGCTGAGTATGAAGCACTAGTTCGAGGAATGCAGCTCGCGAAGGAGCTGGGGGTTCGACGCCTCCAAGTACACGGGGACTCACAATTAGTGGTGATGCAAATGGAAGATCACTTCCAAGTCAAAGAGCCCCGACTCCAAAAATATCATGACCTGGCACGAGAAGTGAGGAGAGAATTCGATGAATGCGAAATTAAACATATCGCACGAGAAGAAAATGCAGAGGCTGACGCGCTAGCAAACCTAGCCTCTACCAAACCAACAAGACAATGCAAGCCCATCGTCATATCTTGGGCTGAAGACCCAGTCACGCCCAAGGCCGTCGAAGTCTTGGATATTACAATTGGCGAACCATGGACAGAATCGATCATGAAGTACCTCGTGAGCGGCATCCTACCAGCGGATAAGACAGCGGTCATGCGCATTACCCAAGCAGCAGCCAAGTACACTATCTATAAAGAAAGTTTATATAGGAGATCTGTCGAAGGGCCACTACTCAAATGTCTCGAGCCCGCCGTAGGGCATGCCATCCTCATGGAGATACATGAAGGAGACTGCGGAAGCCACCAAGGGGCTCGACCATTGGCACACAAAGTCATATCCGCTGAGTTCTATTGGCCCACACTTCGGAAAGACGCCAGGGATTACGTGCGAAGTTGCGAGGCCTGTCAAAGGTTCGAAGTAACTAATCAAAGCCATGTAGAACCACTCCACGCCACGATCGCGGCCTGGCCCTTCATGGCTTGGGGGATGGACATAGTGGGCAAGTTGCCGAAAGGAGTTGGGCAAAAAGAATATATTCTGGTAGCCACCGACTATTTTACGAAGTGGGTCGAAGTTGAAGCTTTTGCTAACGTAAGAGAACAGGAGGTGATCAAGTTTCTATGGACTCACATCCTATGCAGATTTGGGGTGCCGAAAGAGATAAGAACAGACAACGGAACTCAATTTACGGGATGAAGAGTACAAGAATTATGTGACCAGTACAACATCAAATTGGTATTCTCCACACCAAGGTATCCCGAGGCGAACGGACAAGCCGAGTCGACAAACAAGACGATCATGGCCACAATGAAGAAGAGGCTCGAAATTCATAAAAGAAATTGGGTAGAAGAACTCCATAGAGTCTTATGGGCATATCGGACCACCCCCAGAACTTCAACTGGAAGTTCGCCATTTGCACTAGCCTACGGGGAGGAAGCGGTTATCCCAGCAGAAGTTCGGGGTGGCAGAGAACAGCGAGAAGTTGATAAGAAATCTGGAACTGATCGATGAGCAGAGAGACCAAGCGCTACTAAGCATGGCCCAAAGAAGGATGCAGGTCGAAAAAAATTTCAACAAAAAGGTCCGTATGCGCACCTTCGGGGAAGGAGACTGGGTACTCAGAAAAGTCTTTCAGAACACTAAGGAAAAAAGCCAGGGGAAACTCGCACCGACATGGGAAGGTCCCTACAAGGTTACCAGAGTTGTAGGTCGAGGTGCCTACCACCTAGAGGATCACGATGGGAGAGAGATCGGAAACAGCTGGAACGTAAAGCACCTAAAGAAGTACTACTTCTAAAGCAAATGAGGTCGATGAACTCGACCTCCCAGATACGCTCTCCTAAAATCCCTATCCTTGCAATTTCAACACCCACTAATCTGTGTTTTAAGCTTAAACTGACTTGAGCGTCGGAGGAGCATCGCCCAACCCCTCACGATTTTACTGACAGGATCACACGACCCACTATAGAGGTCCTCTGCAACGAAGAACGACTTGAGTCCACCTCAGATAACGTTTCCCCACTTCGACCTACTTTCCTTTATTGTTTACCTATTTTCCTAATATGATTACTAACTTAAGCATCGGAGGGGCGACGCCATAGCGTCGCCCACCCTCATCACTATGTTTTACAGATTAAATTTATCAAGCAAGTCATACAAATTCAGACAAAAAGCACAAGATCCATTCACAGAAAGTAACATGAGAAAAAGAAAGCTGTTCGTGCAAAATCTAAAGTATTCATGCAGAAATAAAAGTATTTTTCAGAAGTGAAAGCTAAGTAGCGGCAGAATCGTCCGGGGTCGGGCCTGAGCCTTCAACAAGAGTCGGGGTCGAACCAGGGGTCGTGCCACCCTGCATTTGCCCACCGTCGACCTCCCGAGAAGAGTCCTCAAGCAGTTTCTGATCTTGCTCTACGTTTTACTGGCAATCTTTCCCCGGACCTTGCTTTCGATCTGTTCAGAGAGAATCTACTAGGAGGTTAGATAGGAGCAGACAGGTAAAGTAAGAAGACCAAGCTCGAGGAATACCTCATATGTCTCGACGAAGTGCGGAGAGGTGACGATCGCCCCGAAGTCCAAGCTGTCACCCGCTTGCAACAGAGCAACCTTCTCTTCATACCTCCGAACCTCGACTTCATAGCTCTCGCGTTGAGCCTTAAGTTGAGAGTCAAGGGAGATGAGCTGGTCATTCCTCGTCTTCAGGTCAGCCTGGAGCTTGGCCGAATCCGCCTCCGCCGATCGGAGCTTCCTCCGCAGATCATCGAGCTCCGCCTGAGTAGCCTCGATCTCCTTCTGAGCCGCCCCGAGCTTCGACTCCGCCATGGCAACCCTTTCCTCCGCCGCATACACCTTCTCATTCAGAGAATCTACATACTTCTTCGAGGAGTCGGACTCCTTCCGAAGCTGGTAGATCTCATCTGCGCACTTCTCAGCGAAGACGGTGAGCTCTCGATGAATACCATCGAGCTCCACCTGAGCCTGCCAACCACGATACGATTGGAGAAAGCGACAATAATGCACAAAAGGCGAATTCGGGACAATACCTGCAGTTGACGAAGCCCATAGCGCTCCAAGAGCGCCAGAGCAGTTCCCGCCTGATCAACGGAGGACGGGTTCAACAAAAGATGGCGTGCAGAGACCAAGAAAAGGTCCACAAGCGAGTCTGGAGGCGCCACAGTGGTAAAAACGGCCCTACTAGACTCCTCGTGACGCGTCCCACGCTCCCTAGATCGATGGCGCATGCGACGCTCGAGCTGCTCGGGCTCCTTCTCCTTGAACTTTCCCCTGTCATCAGCCCGCTGCGGGGCATCTTGGTGGGTCGATGGGCGAGAGGACTCGGCCCTCTTCTCCTGAGGGGCCCTATGAGGGGGCGGAGGAGGCGGCGGAGGTGGAGGGCAATCCTGGCGACCGGACTCCACATTCGGACGCTTCGGAGGATTTGTCTGCCGACGGCGGGCCTCCTCCTCATCTCGCGCCCTCTTCTTCTCACGGAGGGCCCTGGCCACCTGCTCCGGCGGGACTTGGGGGCGTCGGCGGGTCATCTCTACAGACAACTCAGTGAGAACTCCTTGTCAGTTGAGTAGGGTGGTTTTGCAGTCACGAATCGGCCGTTTTGAACAATCGGCCACTCCCTGTCCTCGACGAAGATGTCGTAGGCTCTATCCACGCGAACCTGCTCCTCGGGCGTAATCTCAGTTCTCGGATGATCTGCGAAAACAAAACAAGTCTCAATAGCATCGAAAATAGTCACGAGTTACCGCGTTAACAAGATATCGGAGACCCACGAATTGGCACTCCACGATGCCTAAGGAATTCAGGCTTCTCCTCGTTCAGCTTGAGATAAAAATAGGTGGTCCACCATCCGGGCAAATTCGACGAAGGCTTCTTAACAAGAGTCGATCTCCCCGTGGACCACCGGGTGAAGTAGTAGTAATGCTTGTCAGCACATTGGTTAAAGCGGTACATATAGTGCCACTCTCGAACCGTCGGAAGTCCAAGGCCCAGGTCCATCCATACCAGAAGAACACCAACCAGATGACACCAGCAGTTCGGGGCTAGTTGGAACGACGAGAGGTTGTAAGAAGCCAGGACCTCCGAGAAGAAAGGATGAGCGGGCAGTTCGACGCCATTGTCCATTGCTGTAGTGTAGAAAGCCACGAAGCCTGCAGGAGGATCGAAGCAACGATTCTCCACCCTTGGGACATGATACCTCACGTCCCTAACCGGTATGACCTCCGCCAGGGCCGACATAGTGCTCCGGGTCACCGTCGACACAGCACCCAACACCCTGTGGGTCCGCCAGTCCAACGGTAGCACGTAGTCTCCAGCCAATTCAGGCTCAGCAGTCGCGCCTTCAGGACCCGTGGCCACATCATCAGTGGTCCGGCCTGACCCGCCAGCTTCGCCACCGGTCAACATCCGCTCCACCCCCGGAACGCCTCAGACAACACCCTGTTGTCCGCAGAATCCGGATCGGAGCCCAAAACTGAATCCACCCTACTCGTACCCACATCAGCCCTCTCAGGGCACTAAAAAATCAGATTCCAATCCGGTCCTACAGTCACACGGTCGCCGGGAGCTCTAACCGGAGAAGGAGTGAAAGGAGGTGTTGAATGCCCTGATTCAGAACCTCGACGATTCTGGGACTCATATCTTGAATAACAAACAAGGCCTTGAAGAAAAAGAAGGGTTAACCTAAACATAAAAGGGGAAAGAAAGAGCCCCGGTCAGCCCTTCGCTCCCAGAATCAACCAAGAACCCTAGAGAACCCTCGGATCACGAAACAAAAAAGAAAAGCGTAAAGAATATAGAGAGAGGTACTACCTGATACGTAGGGAAGCGCCGAAGAACCTCTGGGAAACAATCGACCGCCAGAAATTCCAAAAGACGCGAATGATTCACCGAAAATCGCAAGAGAGAGAGAGAGAGAGAAAGGTATTGGGAAAAGTAACACAAACGACGTGTTGATGGGAAGTTATACTCAAGCGTCTCTTCAACTGCCTCGAAACTACCCAAACTGCCCACGGTTATTACGAAACTGCCATCGGCCTTTTGCCGCCAAAAATCCAAACCGCTGCGTGCAAATATTTCGCCAGCTAAGAGTTCGAAAAGAACTGCTCCGAGGCTCGAAGACCTCGAATAAATTATCAGGGGCTACGCACCCTAAAATCTTGCAATAAGACCCTAAACCCAAACCCTCCGAATTCGCTGGGGCTCACCAGGTGGCCAAAGGTTAAAATCAGGCAGAATCCGAACTGCCCAGACTCACACTGCGGATTCGGAACCGCGGTGATCGGTACCCGCAGTAGCTTCCCGGGGCTGCACGGGTGAGGACCCCCACAGAGAAACCGGTCCTCCGCCGAGAGGTGTCCACGAGCACCCAAAATAAAACCGGACCACCCCTGAGGAAGTCCGAAGGGCCAAAACCTGGGAAATGAATCAAACAAACATAAGTTCGATCACTATTTTTTGACTTGACAGGCTATCTCGGTCGTAACCAGCCAAGTCGAAGGGGCTATTGTTGGAGGTGCGAACCTGACCCGACCCAGTAAATGTACCAGACTAAGGCCCAATAGCACCCTGGGCCCAATAAAGATAAAGGATCTAGTTCAAACCACGAGCTGCTGCTGCGAAAAAGCGGTATGAATGGAAAGCAGTTCGATAGTTATCCAAAGTAGTTCGATAGTTATTGATAAGTTAGGATTTTTACCAACTTATCTTATGGTTCTTTGACTGATTGTGTAGTGTTTAGATCGTTTTTTGGTATCTTTTTCGTGCATGAATTGGATTTTGTACTCGTAATGTCGTGTTTGATGAATCATGCAGGTTTTTAGTCGAAAACAGAGAAGAATTAGAATCCCAGTTTCAGCACCTCGTCGATCGACAAAGAGGCTCGTCGATCGACGAGGCAAAAAAGGCACAGCGCTCGACGAAGGGAAAAGGAAGATCGACGGAAGCAAAGGCCGCGTCGATCGCTACCAATGCTCGTCGATCGATGAAGATGTTTTAGGAGCAGCGATCGACGCCAGACCACCACGATCGACGCGCATGCGGAATTCCTAATCTGAATCTGATTTGGAGATAAAGGCATATCTAACCCTAAATACTGCTGGATACATCTTTCACCCCTATAAATATTCATGTAAATTCGTTTTTAGAGAGAGGAGAGTTAGAGCAATTACAAGATTTTAGTATTGAAGAATTTTTAGAGTTTCATGTTTGAAGACAAGTTCTTGTGGGAAGATTTCCGGATTCCAGTTTTTATGCAATTCAGGTTTTATTTTTCCATGATGAATATTACCGTGAATATGTGTAACTAAATCCTTTCTCAGATTCTAGGGTTTCGAATTATCAATGTATACATGTTTTGATTGATTGAATTATTTTCCCTTTACCATCGTAGTTTGTGAAATCTGTGCTTATTCATAATCTCGATTTGTTGGCCACATCTTAGGATTATCTAGTTGATTACTTGAGACGTAACTGTGATAGTTTTCAATGGAAAGAGATTTTCACAATATAATCTGATTTCGTGTCGTAACTGAAGGAGATTAATTGTAGGAATAAATCTGTAGATCTTTGGAGTTAGTTAATTTATCTTGAGACCGAGCGGAGATAGGTAATTAATTAATCTACTTTACGAATTGTCCAACAAAGAAGTTCGTAATACTTTTCTGATGTTTCACTACGAAGAGGAATTACAATTGGGAATTAATCAATTCATTCATACATGTCATACTTGATAGGTAGATATCCCTGGAATCTGTGCTTCTCTTATTTGAATTCAAAAGCTTTTCAATTTCCTGTTTCATTTTCATTAGCAAAAATTGCGATTTTCATAACAACAAAACCTTTTTATCTGATTTTCCTGTTTTCAAGAACGCTCGACTTAGTACTTAAAGATTATTCGTTATTTCTTTCCCTATGGGATCGATAATTTCATTTGCCGCTATATTATTAGCTTTGCTAAGTCGCTGTTAAATAATTTAGCGATCAGTTATCCAAATGTAACGCCCCCATTTGCCTTCCCGAATTCCGAGGCACGTTACAGTCGTGGTTACCTATCTCTTAAATATTTTGCAGATCAAAACAGCGGAAGACTTAACATTTGAAAAGACAATCTAAACTTTAACATTTAAATCCTCAAAAGAACAAGTATTTTAGAATGAAACATGGA
>JAPKLW010000420.1:276116-301194 GCA_026898455.1 Plectranthus barbatus
TGAATAATTAAGCCTTTAATTAGCTTAATTAAATTTGGGGTATTACACCAAAGCAGTTCGATCAAGGCCATTCGCTCTCCGACGAGCTAACGAGAGGTTCGATATAAAGATCTCGAGCCACAACCACAACCGTTTAGCGACCGAAGACCAACGAATACATCAACGACTACTTTATGAGGATTTTGGAGCCACCAAAGCTTCCACGTCAACGAACCGCCCGAAATTCGCGGGCTCGGCCCTCAACAGCTTGAGAACGGCGCGGAAACCCTAAAGCAAGTCGTCTCTTATAAATACCCCTCAAAAGAACATCAAGGGGGGGGGGGCCCCGATTTTTTGGTGAAGAAGTTCCTATTTATCAAAATTCATAGATCAGAAACACCCTTGCATTCGATTCAGTTAGATTTATTTTAAATATAGTTAGCCGTTCGATCACTTTTTAGTCTTGTAATGTCATTTCCTATTCGTATTTTTCTTTAGTTCTCGGGGGCTCCGTATCCTGAACAAATTCATAATTAACCACAATTAAAATATCAGATTCAATCCCTATAATTGATTACTCTTCCTTTTGAGACAGATAATCAATTATATTCAATTTCTCTTCCTATTATTGATCTTATTCTCTCGGTCTTTCGATTAATAATTATGAACATAGAATCAAATTCATATCTCGATCCATCTTCAATTCTAAGTTCTATCAATTAAATCAGGAATTGAAACCATGCAAATCAAGTTGATTAATCTAACATGCAAACATGATTAATCACACATCCAAACGTGATTCATTGAATTCGGCCTAAAACCTGTAAAAACACACTATGGCAAGCATAATACTCTCTAAAATGCACTCATACTCAAAATATATAAATGAACTTAATAAAACTAAATAAAACACTTGAAAACAATGTAGATAAGTGAGTCAAAATTCGAGCTTATCACATTGTACATGTATACTCTCAATCATTAATGAATGCTTGAAAATTAAACTTAGACAATCTCTCATTGTCTTGCTCCTTTCCTCTTTCTCTCTAAGTTTTTTTTTTTTGTTGAACTCACTTCTTCTAAGTGTGAGCAGTAAAACTGATTTTTTACTCTAATGGTTAATCGAAAAGTGTCTCTCCAATTCAGGGGGAAGACCAATTAGAGTAGAACAGAACTGAGGACACGTATACTGAGTAGTGTCGTTGTAAACTTAGTATGACATGCTTCATTTTCTTTCTGTCTCTTTAAGTGGTTTGACAATATCAAAAAGAGGGAAGTTGTTAGGAACTAAGTTTTAGTTCCCTCATTTTGGTAATTTTTGATATGTCAAAACTCACTTTAGCATTAAGTCCTTAGAGTTCTATTTTGTAATCCATGTATAGGATCAATCGAGTTGTAATAAAACTTAAGTGTTGAAGACTGAGCATAGGAAATGCTCGAGATTTGAAGAAGAGTTCGTGCGAGAAACTTGGTTTCACCAAGTATGGCCAATGCTATACTGAGTTTGGGTACTCAGTATAGTGACTACCATACTGACTTATGAGAAGTCAGTATGAGGCTTGCCATACTGACTAGGGAAGTTAGTATGAGGGTTGGCTATATTGACTATGGGAAGTCAATATGGAAGCCTTTGATCACTAAGCACGAGAAGCACAGAGAACTGAGCTTAGTCTGACTTCAAGAAATGTTTGCCAAGTAAAAATCATTACGAGGATGCTCATTATTGTTTAGTACACTGCCACAACTGAGCATAGCAGACCTAATATTGATTGTTTAGTACATTAAATTTAACACGGACGATGATAGTTGTTTTTATTGCCATTTTTGTATTAGCTAATAATATTCTCGTTTTGGTATAATTCATAAACGAAATTGAAAATTGATGTATTTTTAACTAATAATAATATATTGAGGGTATTTTTCCAAAACATTAATAGATCATAGTATAATTCATAAATGAAAGTAAAAATTGAGATATTTTTAATTTATGAAAATAAATTGAAATATTTTTTCTAAAAATATAAATAATTTATAATATTTTCCCTCACCCTTAGTTTTATCTATGTTCTCATAGTTGGAGTATTGTCCATAGAATGTTTCTAAATTTATATCTATGTGCATATTTTGAGTTTGGGTATTTTATGGATTGTGTGTGCATTTAAATTAGTGGGCTGAGCCCAATACTTGCACTAGCCCATCACTACCGCCGCTCATCTTCTAAAAAAACCCTAACCCTAAACCTAAAACCACGATACAATTTCCCACTCATTTTATCCATATATAATTAACCCCATCAGATGAGAAAATCCATCAGTCTCCCATTCCTCTCTTGGTATCTTTATTTTGCTGTTCAATTTGTTTTCCTTTTTCTTCTTCGTAATCTGTCGTAAACATTGGTTGTTTCGGTGATGGCGGCGGCGATGATGCTAAACTCTAAGGCTTGTTTCTCTAAACATTCGCAGTGGCCGCCTAAGAGCTTTCGCCTTCGCCAGGCTTGAGAGCTTATGCTGCTTTTTTCCTTCCTTGGATGTCTGAGCCACCGCCAATCGCTCTTTGATTGATTTCATCAATTTTTTCATTTTACTTTTTTTTTTAATCAGTTACTTGAGTTATCTTTTTCTTCGATCGATGATGACATGATTTTGTGTGATGAAAAAATCAGACGGATTCCCTATGAGATTTTAATCCCTGATTACTACCAGCTACTCCTGACTTATCTTGTCATCATCTCTTTGATTTCTTTCCTCTTTTGTTTTTCAATCACTTTGTTTCGTCTGTCTTTCATCATTGATGGTACAAACACTACAGATTTAATATCATACATAAATTTGTATTATTGTCTTTACTCATTTGTTATTGATAATATACCATAAACGTGGGTTCGGTTTTAAGTATCAACAATACATGGATTTATAGGAAGATTTACTTCATTTATTCCAAAAAAATAATTTGTGGTCCATTTTAATTGAAGTTCTCTCTTTTTTTTTTATAATTTTCCATTAAAAAAATTTATTTGAGAATATTTTGATTAATTTGATATAAAATTGATTAAAAGGCTGAGGCGACAACAAGACCGATTTTTTGGATGATTGAGACTATATTGCAGCTGTGGGTGAATGCAATTTAACTACATAGTTGGTTGCTATGTCAATGGGCTGAAAGGCACTCTTTGAGGCAGCAGCGATTGATCACACTTGGTCTTAAAAGGCTTTCAAAAAAATTTATGAAAATTCTGGTATGCATGGGAGTGATCGGGTGCGACCTTGCAGTGATTGAATGTAATCTGGGAGCGATTAGGTTTAATATGTTTTTTAATATATATATATATATATATATAATAATTAACTTGGGAGCCACCTGGGAGTGACTGAATGTGAACAGGGAAATTTCAAATTTTTGCGTTCAAATAAAATTGAAACTGATTTCAATGCTTAAAATTATACACCCTCCGTCCCATTTTATTAGTCTTATTTGTCTTTTTGGTCTGTTTCACTCTATTAGTTTCATTTTCTAAAATAGCAATTTTTTTTACACTCATCAATAAAATATTAATTCCACTACACTCATAAACATTGGTTCCTGTACTGAAATCATATGGGACTAATAGCGCGGGACGGAGGTAGTATTTTTTATTATATTTGAGATGTATTTATATTAGTGGCAGATACATGATATATTTTATAAATTTGGCTATTTTAAATGACTATTAACTACAATTGTTCGAAGATGATAGTCTTGAAGAGGGCATTTCAGCCCATACAGATTTCTTGGATGATTGAGGCTATATTGCAACCGTGGGTGGTGCAATTTAACTACTGGTGGCCGTTATGTCGATGGGTTAAAAGGCACTCTTTGAAGCGATTATTGACGCATCTTTGGCGGCACCAGCGATTGATCTTACTTCGGGGTGTAAACGAATCGAGCCTAGCCGAGTAGTGGGTTGCTTGAGTTCGGTTCGTGCGATTCTAACTCTGCTCGAGCTAGGCTCGAGCTCAATATTTTTTTTAATTTTGGAGCTCGAGCTCGAGCTCGTTTGTAAAAGCTCGAGCTCGGCTCGAGTTCGATTCGACTAAGGTAATCGAACTAAAACTCATGAGCTCGAGTTCGAGCGCAAGCTCGTTTGTTAAAGCTCGAGCGAGCCCGGTTCGGCAATGTTGTAATCAAGTTCACAAGTTCGAGCTCGATTTAACCTCGAGTTCGAGCTCGTTCATTTAACAAAGTTTAATTTTTTATTTAAATATACAGATTATAGTGATAAAATGTAAACATCATAAAACACAACCTGTGCATAATGATAAAATAGAGACAAATTAATTCTAAACAAAAAACTAACTCACCCCACTAAACAAATTAAACCCTTCATAAGTTCACAAATTAAACTTAAACAAATTCCACCAAACCAATGAAATATTTCATAGTCCAAATAGCTCCCAACAAAATAAAATAAACAAACTCCACCAAATATTAACCATCAAAAGTCTTGATTAACTTCTTGCAAAAGTCATCCTGCAAAATCAAAAAACATAATTATATTATGAAAAATAATTATAAGTAAAATAAAAGTTATATTACTAGAATAAAAATAATATTTAAACCATCTACTATTTTGATCCATGAGTCCTTGCACAAAATAACTATGTTATGAGAAATAATCATAATTAAAAACACTTATAAGTAAAAGTTAGAGAAAAATTTCTACCATACATCTTGAATCTCGAAAGCATTCAATCAAAGGTAACCTCTTTGATATCAGTTTTCTCCTTCAAAATAAAAGGACACAAACAATAGCTTAGGCAAATTAATGAAAAAATAAAAAACAAATAAAAAAAATAATTAGAAATATAAAAGATTATAATAAAATACTTACTTTGGCCTTCCCTTTAATCCCATAACGTGCTCGAAGCCAATCTCCAGCACAAAGTAACATTTGCACTGTATCCACTCGTAAAGAAGCACGATGTGGATCGATGACTCTTCCACCAGCACTAAATGCGGACTCTGAAGTCACAGTAGTTATTGGGATTGATATTATATCACAAGCCATCTTCGATAAGATTCTGAACCTCAATGCATTTACTCTCCACCATGAGATCACATTAAATTCTGTGCTTTCATTATGTCTAAGAACTCCTTCTTCAAGGTATAAATCTAGCTCAGAACGCATATAGACAACACTATCAACATTTTGAATGAAACTTTCAAAGTGTTTTCTTTATCTTCTTCCAAAAGTAGTTGAAACCCCACTAGAACTTGAAGTTTCAACCTCAGCACCACTTGTTTGACCAACATTGCTAGCTCTTTCAATCTCAACATACTCATTGTAGAGATTTCGCATCGACTCACGAACTATTGATACGAGCACAACACCATCAGCTTCAGAGCAAATATTAGAAGCACACCACTCAACCAATTTCATTTTATTTCTCGGATCTAAAACGGCTGCCATACATATCAACAAATTGCAATCTCCCCAGTATTTATCAAACTTCACTCTCATTTTGCTAATCATATCCACCAAGCATGCATCACTCTCCTCTTTATCTATCATCAATAGCTTCTTAATGTGAATAAGCTCCGGCAAAAAGAAATTGCTAGTTGGATATTCAGAATCTAAATCAAATACAAGTATATATGTTATTAATAAAAAAAATTAAAAACAATTAACACTTATAAAATTATAAATTTTCGATACCTGAAATAAATTTGGTCACATCGTGAAATTCTTCAAGAAAAGAGCATACTACTTGAACATTCTTCCACTCGGTTTCATTAGGCAATGAATCATATGAGTCATCTCTAAGCTGGTACTTCGGAAATACATCTTTAAATTCCAAAGCAGATGACAACATGAAGTAGGTTGCATTCCATCTTGTGCAAACATCTAAAACAAGTTTCTTAGATGATAACTTCATTTGCTTTGCAATTTCACTGAACATATTGGTCCGTGCCTCAAATGCTATAATATGTTTCACGCTTTCACGCACCTTGGAAATAGAAACCTCAATAGCAAACAACCCAAATTGCACTAAAATATTCAAGATATGGGCACAACATCTAACATGAAAAAACTGGCCACCAAGAGGTAAACTACGACCATATGAAAGGTTCTCTTTCAGCAATCGAACACCCATGTCATTGTTACTCGCATTATCAACTGTAACTGTCCAAACCTTTTGCTCAATTCCCCATTCAGTCAAACATTTTTGCAGCACATCACATATCATATGTCCAGTGTGTGGTGGTGGAACATCTAAGAAGTTTAATGTGCGATTCTGTAACTTCCAATTTGAATCTATAAAGTGACATGTCACTACCATATATGAGATCTTCTGATCCGACTTCCAAAGATCAGTAGTGACACTCACTTTACTAACAGTCTTCAACTCCTCAATCAATTTTTTCTTTTCAATATAAAAAGACTCCATACAATCCTTCCTACATGTAGCACGACTTATACTTTGATAAAGGGGATTGGTAGACTTCATCAGCAAATTAAACAACTCATATTCCACAAACTTAAATGGCAACTCATTAACAATAACCATATGAGAAAGAATTTCTCTAATCTTAGCCTGACTGAACACAAAGTTCTGTATTGAAGCAATAGATTTTGTGCATGCAATAGTCTTTGTCACACTCAACAAATTCTGACCCTTTAAGTTGACTGGTTTACGAGTACAACTTTTGGCATGTCTTCCTAGATGTGTTGTAGAACCCGTGTTATTTAATTTAAGTTTTTTTTTTTGCAATGAATGCACTCAGCACTAAGGGTTCCATCTGGAAGAGTTACCTCTTTAAAATCCTCCCATACTTTGGACGTGCGTTTCCTCTTCTTTGGGGCAAAGGAAGGGTCCTCACTATCATCATCTTTTGTATTTTCTTCAACCTCAACCTCATTATCAGCTTCTGGTTGATCCATGAATAATATTGATGGACTTGCTGTAGAATCTTGAGCTGATATTGTATTAGGAATGGACATGTTTTGCACATGAAAAGCCACAAGAGAATTATAACATATGAGCTGATATACTATTCATTAATATTTGTATTTTGAGTAATTATAACATGAGTTTGTTTTAACTATATTTTTATTCTTACTTTATGATTTAATAAGTTATATGCATATATTATTCATATATATTTGAATATTGAGTAACTAACTTTGGAGTTTATTTTAATTATATATTTTTATCTTACTTTACTATTATCTATCATTCTAGCAAAAGTATTATGATTTAATGATTTTAATATATATAATATATATATTTCATATACTATGCATTAATATTTATATTTTGAGTAATATAACTTATGTGTTTGTTTTATTTATATAATTATATCTTACTTTTCCATTATATATACATTTTAACAAAAGTATTATGATTTAATTGTTTGTATAAACTTATTACACATTAATATTTGTGTATTGAGTATAAACTTATTATACTTATTATAAACTTATTATACAAATAACATAAATTTCTCATTAAATGAATTGTTTCAATTTTTAAATGAAATTAATTAATTTGATTAAGTGAAATTTTAAAACACATATATCTAAGAAATTATATTTGAAAAAATTATCACTCATATAAGTAATTTTCATTCCTACTTTAATATTTATCTTAATTAAATTTTTTATATGGTATGATTTATTTAATCATATTATTGTTATTTATTGACATATAGATATAGTATTGTCAAATAAATACGAAATATATTTATATAATAATAAAAAGTATAGAAATAGAAAAATATATAAATATTAAAATTTAATTAAAAACGAGCCTATTAACGAGTATACTCGCGATATCTTAAACGAGCCTATTCACGAGTCTGTTCACGAACCTGCTCGCGAGCCTGGCGAACCGAACATATAGAAGCTCGAATTCGGTTCGTTAATTTTATTGAGCTCGGTTCGAAGCTCGAGCTCGGTTCGTTTATTAAACGATCGAATTTCGATCGAGCTTTTTTCGAGCCGATCTCCGAGTAGCTCTGCTCATTTACACCCCTAAGATTCTTACTTGAACCCTCTATGTGTACTCATTTTTATTAATGGAGATAATCTACACATTTGACTTTTAATTTGTTTATAATTTTAAATAGGGAACTATACTATAAAATTGTATTAACGATTATAATTTAAATTATTATTTTTAAATAGACTATATTTAGTAAAAACTATGCCGTATTTAAAATTATTCTTGTTATACAACCACAAAATTTAATCATTTAAGAATAATTCTCAATTGTAATTTTATAGAATCGAATTTTGTTTGTAATAATTGCAAAAGCTTGTGTTTTAATGGCAAACTATGTGTACACTTGAACGATTTACGAATAATTTTTTTAAAAATAATATGTAAATAAATTTATCTTAATTTACGTTTTTATTTATATAAATAACTCCTAGACAATTTTCATGTTCTAATTTAGTTAGGATATTACAATAGTTTACTTCAAATTAATATAGTGTAAATATCTATGAGAAATACTAAACTTATCTAATAAATTATATTACATGCATTATTTATTCAAAATATAAATATTTGCATTTATAATAACATTTGTCAACTTCACCAAAAATAATATAGCGCCTTTAAAATTATAATAAAACTCACCTTATTTGTCTATATTTGTAATTTAATTTCTTACACTTGAGAATTATAATTTAATTTCTAAGTTTGTTCATTTTACCAATATAATATCAAACATTTATAAATTACAAATATTAGGTTAATTTTGTAAATGTAAATATCATAACTTATATTATTTTATGATGATAATTGCAAAAAACTTTCAAATGCACACTTTTCAACATGTTACATAATTTGGGATACTCCAACTATCAATTAATAATTGTAAAAAATCATTAATTTAGTTAATATTTTTTTATTTCTATATATATATATATATATATGCGCAATTTTCTCAAAAATTTTGCAGGAAAAAGCTGGAATTCATTTGGTATATCTATAATAATACTAAATGAAATAAGTTTCCAACAATTACAATAATATCATTTTCCCTCCAAAAAACATCATATCACATCAATATTTATCTCTATTCAGTATTTTATTTTATTTACTTATCTTACTCCTTAGTATACTAAATTAAATAATTTACAATATTGAAAAATCTGCCATTTCCCTCTAAAAAAGCATCATATAACATTAATTTATTTTTTATTTTAGATTATATTATTAGTTATGCTTTTATATTATAACTTATACGTATATACCATTAATAATTATGAGAATTTAAACTAATGCAAGTATAATATTGTATGGGTTAATTTTGTAAAAATCTCTCTTTAATAAACTGTGTTTTATTTACTAGCTTTTGTTTTCATTAAAATCATATATATAATTATTGGCATGAATTTAATTATATAATTGAATTTACAATATAGTTTATAATATAACTATACTAATTTATATTTTTAATAAATAAAAATAAAATTTATTCTGATATTACAAAATATAATATTTATTATTTTATTCGTGCAATGCACGGGTGTAAATCTAGTTATATAGATAATTAAAAAGTTTGTAATAATTGCAAAATTAATAAAAACTAGTGTTGAAATCTCTAGTTAACGCTTAAAACTATACAGGCTGAGTAGTCTAAATTAAAGGACTAACTAGTGAGAGAACGATAATAGATATCTAAACTATTTAATGTCGAAAACTTTACACTTACCTCCTTTTTTTGATATTACCCACCACCATCACATTCTTATGCCTCTACTTTACTGTCTCCATCGTATCCATTTTTCGCATTCTTTCTTGGTATATTTCCGCCTTCCATATGGGATGTCTGCTTAAGATTTTTGGATAAATTAGAAATTAGCAAAAAAGAAAGTCTCCCAACACATTTCGATTTATCACATAACAGAGAGAGAGAGATACATACAATGTGTGATTTCCATTCGTTCTTAGCATTTGGATCTGAAACGCCAGAAGGCTGTGAATGCCTGCCCACATGCCGAAATAAGTGGAGGAGAACAGCAGCATCAAGAGCAGCATACTCCAGCTGCAATCACATTCCCATAAATCAAATCAGATTCAGCATTCCACAAATGACCATTAGAAAACAGGTGTACCCACTCTATACTAGATCTCATCTAAGTAACTTATTTGTAAAGATCACATTTGCTTCAGGGAAACTACAGCACAGGCACCCTACCAATAAACTGAGCATCATTAGTTACATCGGTATCAAACAGCACAAACTTCCTGAAAAGTCTAGATATGTCATCTATGTTGAAATCTCTCATCGGTGTGCAGACCAACTATTTTGGCCGCTCATCTCATGCCTCCTGAAACTCAGAAAGAGAAATACAATCTCTCATCTTCTTTCAAGATGAATGTTTCAGCTAATTTAATTCTCACCCGAGAGTACCATGACATCAGCAATCAGCACCCTACATCTTTAATCCTACCCAACCATTGCCAAACGAATGGTTTCTTCTCTCTTTCATATAAACCTCAACATTCAAACTGGTAGTGACCACCTGTCACTGATTATATTCTGCTTATTAACTGCTGCCCAAGTTTTAAAGATCGATCTCCACCTAAATACCTGCTACACCAGGAAACTGCCACGACTTCCAAACACCCCCTTCCCTACTTGCAGCTTAGATTCATTTCACACTCACTGCATGCAGCTTAATTCATCTATATAAATAGATAACCATTGTAATACTGACAAAGGAAAATATAACTATTATGACATTTTGGATTCAAGTAATAAAGACCGAACCCTGTTACACTGTAGTTAAATCTTTTCACTTGGAAACGGATTTGTATTGGCATTGGTACTATTGTCAAATAGAACATTTCACTTTAATGCCAAAGAACATGTTAAGATGACAAGTAAAGTTCAAACTATCATAAACACAAAAGCACCAACCTGATAATGACTTAAAGGCCGTTGCTCCCAATTGCTATTCCGTCTTGTTTTATTGAGACCAAAGCCCAATACTTTCTGTTTAAAATCAGCACCACAATACCATAAGAAAATCAGCAATGGCAGCTCAAAATATTGATAAACATGTCACTGGTAAAATTTACCTCAGCCAGACCAGAAAGACCACCTCTCGGTTCTTTGAAAACATTTTGAATATCAAGCAGCATCTCAAAATGTTTGAAACAATTCAGATCTCGATATGAAAGGGCAAGCTGCTTAACATCACATTGGAAATTGTAGCCTGCAGTTTCATAAATGCAGTCAATAATTGAGATTTGATCACATTCCATAACTGGACCAAAGGAAAATCTAATAAAACTGGAGAGCCATAAAACCATTATATTTTGGATTGTATGCAAATTGAAAAAATATCAACAGAAACTTTAAAAGGTTAGGATAAGAACTACTGCATTGACCAAACTGCAGAAGATGTGATACCAATAAATGAGTTTGCTTTTCAGCCGACTTATCAATTGCTGATCATATCAACTTAAAAACAACAGAGGGGTACTCTTCAATCTGACAGTTTTCAGGGCACATTGTCATTTTGAAGGACATAAAAGAAATTATAATGATTTTCATCATCTAGTCTGCTTATACAATTAACGCAAACGTCATTTCTTATTCCATGTAATTCCCAATTAGAGTGTGTTGTCATTTAAGTCGACTTTTTGTTTCAATGCAAGAAGATGTGGATAAAAGCATATAATGTTTACTCACCAAGTTTTAAAATGCTCGAAGAGTGCATTAAACGGCCAAGACATTCATCCAGAACACTTGGAGCATCCTTATACAGCTTGATAAGGTCAAGTATATAAACCTTCTTCTCAGATGCAATTTGCATGATGGAGACCTGCAATATTTTATACAAATTAGGTATATTGCGTACCAAAAGGAAGGTAATCAGACATGTGTATCCTCTATCAAAAAAACAAATTTCGAAGATACACGTGTCAAATGATTTCTCAATAAAATAGAAAAGGAAATCACTTTTAGAGAGATATACACACTGCAAAAGATTATAAGAGAATGAACCCCAGCCTTCATTGAAGACCAAAAAGATTTCTTGGAAAGAAAAGTGAGATGACCCAGAAAAGGTATGTCACAAACCAGACTAATAATTTTGTTAGAGGCTGGGACCTGGTTGGTAATCATGCGCAGAATTACAAAATGGAGAGGTTAGGTGGCCTAAGTGTAGGAAACCAAATAATTCATCCGAGTTGACGCCGGTAAACCAATCCTGCTCTCCATTTTTTTTTTGAAAGATAATTTAGTTTCCTGGTTTCTTTCAGTTTATTCAGCAGAGCTCTTAGTGTCAATTGATCTTCGCTGTATCAGCTCAAAAACTCATGTAGTCACTTGCATTTAGTTTTGTAACAGCAGCATAATTGACAAGTTAGATTGCCATTTAAAGTCAACATTTCGGCGTTTATAGTTTAATTTCTCAAGTTTTTGCACCTATAGCATCCAACATTGCCCCAATTTTCTATTTAGAAACAAATTATATCTTATTTAAATTTCAGAAACAGACATAAGAATGTATACAACAATTGAAAATAAAAAGAATGCATAACAATTTCTTCCTTTAGAAGAAATTCAACATAATAGTGCCAGGAGATCCTAATGGGAATGCACAAAAAATTATTGGTAGTAGTAACAAGGCAAAGTGCACGCAACATGAAAGGTATAACAGGTCAAGTAGAGAATTTAACATTTCCACATATTAACTGATAACAATTATCATCAAAGTATATCAATAAAGAAATGAAAAGGGTGACAAAAATATGTGGGAATAGCACATGCTTGACTCATGGATGCTTCTACTACTTGATGACAACGAAGGAAACTAATCCTGTGCATCAGAGAAGCGTGAAATAAATAAAATACTGCAAACAGAATATACAGAAAAACCTTTTAAATCATAATCATTAGCTACCTCATGTTCAAATCCAGTACCACAACAGAAATTTTTCTCGTATAAGACGGTCTTTAAACAAAACAAAAAAAAAACACATAAATGTGATGGAAAAATCAACTTGAACCTCATTAATAGTACTGAGAAAACTAAGCCCACCTTACTGGGTTTACTGCCCTTTTCATAATTAGGTTTCCATTCACAGTCAACACCAACAACTTTACATTTCTCAAAGTAGTTTATTGCATCGCGCAGAGTAGTGACTTCATCAACCCACAAAACATCCTCAATACACAATTCATGGAGATTTAAATAGTGACGTTGGAGAAGATCTGATTTGGGATCTGTAAAAATCGTTAGTTGTAATTAGGCAACAAAATATGAATGGTGCTTATGCCAACATATAAGAATCAGAAAGGCATAGTCAGATTCAACCAGTGATCAAGTGTTCTATAATTCAAAAGAGAAGAAAGAACTTTGGATTTCACAAAAAAGACTAAGGTGATGTTTGTTTTCATTCCAGAGAAACCACGTCTACCTCAGTCAAAACACATTTATATATCATCATCAGTCAAATGAAATCCACTGTATATCAACATCATGATAATAGCCAAGAGTACTATTACATTCAAAAATAGTGATGTAAACTAATACTGTTAACGAGGAAGGCTTTGAGACTTTCTAGTTTGAAACCCTTTTCAGACTCCAGTTTTTCAAAAATCCACCAATTCATCCTTACCAAATATACCAACTCAATACTTTAGGAGTAACTGACCAGAACAGAACATTTCCAGGAGGGGCCTTTAGTCATAACATAGTCAGTGAAGATAACACAAAAGAAGAAATCAGAAGCACAGAAAGGTGGCAGAAATGTATGAGAACCAGACTCAGCCTCCACTATGCAGTAGTTTTATAGGCATTTTCATGTCTCCATATTAAAATAAACATACAAGGATGTTACTTAAAGCATACCTTGAGAATTAATGAAACCTTTGATAGAATAGCGATCACAAAGCTCTTCAACCTTTTCAAAATAGCCAGCTTCCATTGCTAAGTAGACCTAAAATACACAACTAAAATAAATTATATTTTCATTTTTTGGAAATGTCCATAAAATAACTTGGATACCTTGCACTCAAGTCACGTACCAAATATTCAAGAAGCTTTCTATCACCATTAGCTCTTATCTCGGCTATATCCCAGACACCTTTCTCTGCTAGCTTCTTCAGTGAGCTGTAAACAAGTAAATTATGGTAATTCTAGCAGGTTTTCATTGAGAACTTCAACCACAAATCCAAGACGATCATTCGTAAATAGCCAGGAAAGGACACAGATAAATAAACAAAAGCTTATTGCCTTTCTTTACTCTGATGATGAAGTTCAGGGAATTCCTGGCGCAAATTATTTCTCTTTATAACATCAAATGCAGGTGGTAATAGTCTCTGGTCAACATATTCCTGGACAAGCAAACACAGCATCGGCTTCCCCAAATATGTTGCCCATTTCTCTGCTGCTTTCATTTGCCGGCACTCCATCATTTTCAATAAATATGACTCTCCAGAATCACAAATAGAGAAATGTATTAACAGATCAACAGCAGTCATATGAGATTGGAGCTCCATCAGCTTGTAAACATATTGTTCAACCACTTGTTTTGCTGAATAATTTGTAGGATGGCTCTTCCTTGATGTGTCAAATATGATATGATCAATATCCATTAAATTGACTTTAAAAACTTGAACAATCTTAACTAAAACCCCATTGTCATGTACTACAGTACCATTAACAATGTCAAGAAATAACTTGGCAGCACACTCTTTTGCCTTCACCGCATCTTCATCATTTCTTCCTCCTTTTAGGAAACGACTAAGTGCAGATATTACCAAATGGCTTAAGCCTTCACAGTATGATTCAAATATAGGCAATATGTAGAGGCAGTGAGCAATCAAAGTAGCTGGTCCAATTTGGCAATTATTAATTAAAACTATATTCAGTTGCTGTTGTAATGAACGGAACTTCACAACTGCTTTGCAAGTTCCTGTCAGAATGAGTTGATTGTCATACATAAACATACCCCAAGTAAATACATAATGGACATGTAGGCCAACGGTGATTCACTATCTAAGACTCGATCAATTAATATTCTTTGCGACATTTCATAAGTTTGACTCTGAAGCATATGCATGGTCACTATGATTGCTTGTAAGAAAATATCAATATTGCAAAAATATCAAATGAAAGTAACAAGCCCACTCCATCTTGTTCGTGACATATTAACAACCAAGATACTATCAGTTCAGGACATCCACAAATAACTACAGTGAAATAAGAAAAACTTGAACTAGTAACTTATGATTCTCAAGTCATTCACTGTTTTTACAAAAGCTTCATTTTTTACAGAGCATCTGCAATTCCTTCTAAGTACTTCTCAAGTCTGGTTAAGTCAAACTTTCATGATACAGGCAGTTGATGTTGCTAGTTTGAGAAACCTAACAGTTCCAAAAACAAAAAACAAAAAAAAGAATAGTTCAAAAAATGCTAGGTTTTAAAGTTGTATTTAAAAATACTCCAATTCAAATGAGACATTTCCAACAAATAGCAAGTCAATTAATCACAAAACCAACTGAAAAGGAACAAAGAATAATGATTAAAATACCAATTTGAGATTAAACAAAATGAACTCTGAGAGATACACAATTATCAGTCAAGTATATATATATATATACAAAACAAAGCGCTACATTCACAAGTCATACAAGCAAATAAGCATATTCATAGAATCCCAAGATAATATTAGTAGGATGCCAGACTTACCATAGGAATAACATTCTTTAAGGAGATACAAGAAGACCAATGGAGAAACATGAGAGAGATCATAAAAGCCATGCTTAAATATAGAGGTTTGCCTACGTAATGGATTTCCACTCATTCCCATGGTTAAAGAACGAGAAACCTACCTGAAATAAAACAGGCATGTTAACTGGCTAAGCAACAATAGAGCATCATAATCAATGTAACAATAGTGGAGTGGACAAGTAAGAAGAAAGAAAGGATAAGCTGAAAAGAAATATACAAGGCATGTACGAGTTTCCCTCTTATACGGCACCAGTAGTTGAAGCTAGATTTTATGGGACCAAATCTTAAACGATGCTATAAGGCAATTTGGGTTTTTACCATTCCAAGGCCTCAAAAACGGGTTAAATGTCAACTTTGGGACCTAAAATATAAAACCCATCAATCCTGAGGTTTGACACATTGACTACTTCAAAATTCTGGCCCCAGAATGATAAAATTTGTAAACAGTGCTCAAGGCTGAAAACCTTCTTCAAACGACACACTGTTTCATCAACGTCAGGCAGATAAATTTGACCCTCTCTGGACCATATAACAACCATGACATTACACCAAACATATTTTTTTTCCAACAATTGTGCAACAGTGATGACTGTATTATTTAGTCTCCTACGATCATTGTCATTCACAAAACCAAACGGATTAATCGACAATAAAAATGCACTAATGCAAGTGCGCTAGCCAAAATACAACAAAAGCAGCAGGCATTCACTAACAGCATGCAAAATGCGGACAAGTTTACTGCTCATATCATTTAACAACTCCCGCTCAAAATACACGCACAATTCGTTTTTCATAGTTGTCTTTCATCATAGAAACATCCAAAACGTCGGAAAAAATTCGCCCAAACTCCAATAAAAATCCCAGCGAAGATTATCAAAAAGGCAAAAGTTTAGAAAAAAAAAATACGCACGAACCAAATTCCCCAGGCGCCAAGCTCGGGCGACCGCCGTTGAAGTCCCGCCGTTTTGCTGTGGAAATTTTGGGTGAAAAGATTAAATTTAGGCTTTTATTTTAGAAATTACTTTTGGGCTGAGAATGAGAAATTTGGGTCTAAAAATGAAATAATTCATCTTATTGGGCCTGAGGAGTCCCGTTGCGTCAAATCATTATATCACTGTTCAAAATCCAACAGCCAATATCTCATATTCCCTTCGTCTCACCTCAATTGTCCCACTTTCCTTTTTTATCTGTTTCACCTCAATTGTTCCATTACTTAAAAAGACAATTTTTTCACACTCAACAATAAAATATTAATTCCACTCAACTTATTTTACACTGACATTCCTTGGTTATTGTGTCCGGTCAACCCGGGACAATTCAGCCGGGACGGAGGGAGTATAAAAATAATTCAAGAAAACCTTTGAAATTAATTTTGCACTCTACATAAGTCATGAGTTCGAGCTTTTATAGTGATATGTAGGATAAGATGTATTTTTCATGTGTACATATGGGCGTAAGAGAATCGAATCAATGTTTTATTAAGTTTGACTCGATTATTATCAAGTTGTTTTTTGAACTTTACAAACTTAAAAGAATCTTAATCGAGCTAATTGGGCTTTCTATATTTAGGTTATATTTAAAATAATTATTATTTTGTGAAAGAAAAAAGTTATTTATACTAAACATATATAATATCATATTCATACTCAAATCAATTTTTTTTATATATAATCACACGATTTATCATACTCGGTTTCACTCACCTACCCACTGTGGAAACATATTAATGTGGTCATGAAATATTGGTGGTGGTGTCATTTTTAATTATTATCGTCATTTATCACATTAATTATAAATACATTATTATGTACAAACTGTTGGCATTGAAACATTTTTTATTATCATAATTGTTATTTTTAAATTATAAAAATATAGTTTATGTGCTTGTTCACGAGATGAATACTATAAAATTCAACCCAAATTCGTATAATAAATGAATTTTTATCAAATTAAAATAATTTATTATTTTCAAGTGGTGTTTGCAATAAATTGTGAAGGTAATTTCGGTGAGGAAAAATGGTTGTGAATGAGTCAATTAAAATAAACAAGTTTAGTCTCGAATAATAATTTTATTGATTCGTCACTACATGAATAAATAATATAATATTCATTGAACTTGAATCAAAGTCGTCTAGGGTCTAGGGTTAGCTGACATTTCAATTTTTTGTTTGTCGCAGCGATAATTTTATTTTTCCTAATTTCATAGAATCGTGGACTATTGTTAATTCATAGCAAAATCTTCAACCCTTTCATTTTGAGTCTGATAGTAAAACGTTGCAGCTTAGTTTTTTTATTTAAAATTCTATGTCATTAAATACTCGTTATCTTTCAATCTTATAACAACAATAAATATTCATTCTATCGCATAAGAAACCTAAAATATATAACAATATCTATGCATCCATTAACTGTAATAATAAATATATTCAATTTCAAAATTAGATAACTTGTAATGACTTAATTATTTATTGAAATTGTTTAAACTAAATAAATTATATAATTTAAAATTTAATTAAAGAATATGATTTTCAATATTATAAATAGATATTGATAATATAATTATATAAAAAAATTATTTGCTTATTCTGCTAATAATTTTTTTTAGAACAATCAGATCAACCCGCGAATCTCGAATTTACAGCCCTATGTGCAAATAAAAGAACATGTATATACATCTGAGTAAGAAAATGTGGACGAAAAATGAATTCGGATGCCTCTCATTCAAGATTTATTAAAAATTAAAAATTCATCATTATTGAAATATTTTTGAATACGTAAAACTAGACATGCAGATTATCCCGCTTATTGGGGGCTAGACTAGAAATCGAATTGCATTAAACTTCCACGAATATCTTAAGCAATACTATATTAAATTTCCTAGAAAATCCCCTTAAGAAAGGTTGAATATTAATGATTTTTAAAAAACAAATAAATCAATCGGGAACTTACTTAGTAATTCACATCTTTTGTAATTATTTTATGGTTTGTGTATAGTTTTTTTTGGGCATAATTTTATGCTCACGATGTGGGTAAAAATATAATGTCAGTAGTAATGTCAGCATTATAAAATATTCCACTAAAAAAAAAAATCAAACATCCATTCTACTCAAGCCAAGCATTAATTTCAATTCGCAAATATATCATTCCGAATTGGTTTTATATATATATATATAAATATTCGTACACTTTTTATAAAACTTAAATTCATTTTATACGATTATATACTAGTTTTACACATGTAATAATATTTAATGCTACATTTATGATATTACAAGGTGATTAATATATACAAGGAGAATTACAAACTCAAAAGATAGTTTAATTATAAATTCAAGATTCAAAACATGAATTCTCAATTAAATATTTGGAAGGTCATACAATATAATTCTCAATCCAAGATCTGATATTGAGGTCCTGCATTAAGAATTTCATGATCTTTCGGGTCCAAAATTGATAATTTTTATGATTTTTTAGATCCTAAATTGAGAATTAATATTTTAAGTTCTAGATCGATAATTAAACTATCGTTCGGGTCCTAAATTGAGAATACTTGTACATACAAAGAGATAATATATTTAATATTAATAAGTGATAATACTTTAAATAAGAATCAATCTTAATTTTCAACTTTGATTGATAGATAGCCATATTAAATTTTTTCAGTTGACAAATATGTGTATTAATAATGTCAGTTATGCAGTTCAATGAAACATGAATTATATAATAACTAAACCAGTATAATATTGTAATAAATCAAACACAATATCCAACCTAGCTATGGGAGTATTAAACAATAATCACAATATATAAATCATTAACTACATCCCGTAATGGGAATCTATTAATTTTATTACTAAATTGACATTGATAGCATGTTAGATTCAACTGGCAAATACAAAAACCAGTTTTGCAAAAAGTAAAATATCCATAATATTATAAGGTTTATCATGCTAAATCAATCGGTCAAAACAAAATTTTAACATAATGAATAAAATAATTGAAACTTTGCTTCAAACAATTTTCTAGGTATATTTTTGTACCTAACGAATCGTTCAATAGATTTGCAGTTATGCACTAGTCCAAGTGCTTCCAATCAAAATTCTTAAATATCAACTTGTTTAATAACAATTCCTCTATACTACTTCAGTTGGGAGTTTAAATATTAAATTACACCCATTGATTATAAAAATACACACCGTATAAGATAATATAATGTCTTTGTGAAAAATATATATAGTTTGGTCGAAATCGATCAAATTAAAAATAACTTACTAACATTGTTTGTAAATGTCATTCGAATAATTTAATGCATTGTATTAAAGAATTTAAGTTTATTATCTCATGTTCGAGATGTAGTGATGAAAATATTTTATTTATAATTAAGAGGTGATGAGTTCAAGTTTCTCAAAAAATATTTGAGTGTGTTAATTTAAATAAATATATTATTAATAAAAAGTATTTATGCACATGCATATTAAAAAAAAGAAAAAAACGTCTTTAATTTTTTTAAAAAAAATTTCTTAGTATTAGAAAAAAATGTATAATAATTGTTCTATATGATTGATGATCATCAATCTCATTAGATCACAAAAAGATATAATAAATGTCCTTTTTGAATACTCTATCTATCGTTGAAAAACCTTTGAATCGCACCATATTCAAAGTCTGCAGTCTACTTCATTTAAAATTAATTGTAAAAGGGATAATGATGAATTTTACTTTTAATATACTGGTCACTTTAAAATTATTTTTTTATAATTGAATTTTTTGTATCCTAATGTTTAGTTGTGTTAGTTAATACATCATTGATGACTAGTGAAATAAAAAATATGCCGAGATGCACATTATATCTTTGAAGTTAGAGTTAGAAACAATCGAGATAATTAATGATGCATGTAACATTAATTATAACTAGTTTTAGTATTTAGAGAGCTAGGTGGTGCATATACAATAAATTTGTTTCTATTTTTAGTTTTTTTTTTAAATTCAAGAGTTTAACTCAATAATTTTAAAAGATTAAACTAAATATGCAATTATGCATGTTTTTTGTTTTGGTCAAGTTCTATCGAACTAATTATTTACTCTCCTACATGGCTACACCTACACGTTGACTAATTTATAAATAATACTTGATTTATAAAAGCAACATATTTTTATAACAATGACTCATTTTTCCAAAAGTCATTTAACGCTTACGAAATTACAATTTAATTTACATTGTTTCAGCTTTTCAACAAAAAGTATTATTCGCGAAAAAATTCGGACATCACACATTAGTAATATCAACATAAATAAATGCTCATAATTGACACATGAGGTATGGTTGATGCGAAAATAAATTAGAAGCAAATTAACTCTCATCACCAATATTAATTTAAAATATTCATTCATGATCACATTTGATAGACCAATAATATTTGCCTCAATAATGATTGTATTATTGATCATGTATATATAGAGTATTACAAGATATGAATAAATAAATAAAAGATACAAAAGATATAAACTAGTAAGATATCCTAAGGAGATGTGGAGATATCTTGTGTATGCATATCTTCATGCATATCTATTCTAATATCCCCCCTCAAGCGAGATTGTGGGAAGCCAACAACTCGAAGCTTGCCACGGAAGAATTCAAAGAGAGGACGTGGTAAACCCTTGGTGAAGACGTCGGCTATTTGCTGTGACGAAGAGACGAACTCAGTGCGAATTTTATCGGCATGGACAAGCTCACGGACAAAGTGATAGTCAATATCAATATGCTTTGCTCGTTTGTGTGCTACCGGATTTTGTGAGAGAAAGATAGCACTGTTGTTGTCGCAAAATAAGGAGGGAGGGTGCGGAAGCTGTATACGGAGCTCAAGAAGTAAGTTTGTAAGCCAGATAACTTCTGCCGCTGTATTTGCCATCGCCCTATATTCTGATTCACAGCTTGATCGTGATACAGTGGGTTGTTTCTTTGCACTCCAAGAAACAAGATTCCCTGCAAGAAAGATAGCATAGCCATATGTGGAGCGTCGAGTATCCGGACAGCGTGCCCAGTCGGCATCTGAGTAGGCGACAAGACTGCATTCGGTAGTGCGAGAGAATTCCAGACCATGATTTATGGTGCCCTTGACATAGCGGAGAATGCGTTTGACTGTCTGGAAGTGATCGTCGGTTGGAGAATGAAGATACTGACTTGCTAAGTTGACCGCAAAGGAGATGTCCGGACGAGTGATTGTCAAATATTGCAGAGCACCGACCAGGGATCGATAAAGAGTGACATCGGCGAATGGCTGACCGGCAGACTCAAGAGTTGTACCTGCGGCTAGGGGGTGGCGACCGGCTTCGATTCCAAGAGATCTGATCGGGCAAGAATATCCCGAGCATATTTGGCCTGAGAAAGAAACAGTCCGTCTTGTGTGTAGTGAACTTCCAACCCAAGAAAATAATTTAGCTTTCCCAGGTCCTTAATAGAGAATTCACGGTTCATAGCGGAGATGAGTCGTGAAATCGATGAATGATCATTTCCTGTCACAATAATGTCATCCACATAAACAAGAAGATAAAGGGCGACGTTACCCTTGGCGAAAATGAACAGGGAAGTGTCGGATTTGCTGCAGAGAAAGCCAAGACGAACCAAGTAGTCACTTAGGCGTTGAAACCAAGCACGAGGCGCCTGCTTTAAGCCGTAGAGAGCTTTCGAAAGTTTGCAGACATGATTCGGGAACTGAGAATCCGTGAAACCAGGCGGCTGCTCCATATATACAGGAGAGGAGAGAAGACCATTCAGAAAGGCATTTTTAACATCAAGCTGATGCAGAGGCCAGTTGTGATGAACGGCGAGAGTAAGAATAACTCGGACAGTGGTTGCTTTGACAACAGGGCTGAAGGTATGAGAGAAATCAAGTCCTGGAAGCTGAGTGAATCCCTGAGCCACCAGCCTAGCTTTATAACGATCAATAGAGCCGTCTGGAAGGAACTTAGTCCGGAAAACCCATTTGGAACCAATGATGTTGACGTCAGATGGTCTAGGCACCAAGGTCCAAGTGTTGTTATTACGGAGAGCGGACATTTCCTCATCCATTGCCGCCATCCAGTGAGAATGTTTAGCCGCAGATTTAAAACCGCGGGGTTGCTGGCTAGATAAGAGAGCAACATGAAGAGCAGTGTTAGCAAAGTTAGCAATATATCGTGGTCTAAAGATACCGGCCTTGGCTCGGGTTGTCATGGGATGGGAAGGTTGTATTTGGCGATTTTGTGGGTGAGCGGCATTAGGGTTAGGGTTTGGTGGGGCACCATTAGGGTTAGGGTTAGGGTCGGCGCCGTTAGGATTAGGGTTTAGGTTGGCGTTGTTAGGATTAGGATTAGGGTTAGGGTTTTGGATGGCTAGAGGGGCGCAGGTCGAACAGATAGGACAAGGTGCGGAAGTATGAGTTCGGACGGGAGGGGGGGACGATGGAGAGAGAGGGGAAGGCCGGAGAGACGTCGTCGAAGGTGGTTCGACGAACGTCGAGATGTCGAGGGAAGTTGTTGCTGAAGAGGCCGAGTTTGACACGTAGGGAAAGTGGTTCTCATCGAATCTTGCATGGCGGGTAACATAAATGCGCGCCGTAGCAGGATCGAAGCACTTAAAACCCTTGTGAACGGAGGAGTAGCCTAGAAAGATACAAGGTAAACTACGAAGGGAGAATTTGTTTGCGGCGTAATCTCGTAAGCAGGGATAAACGCGACAGCCAAAAGGATGAAAGGAGGAGTAGGATGGGAATGAGCCGTATAAGAGCTGAAAGGGAGAGCTGCCGTCTAGAATGGGTGTAGGAAGACGGTTGATGATATAAACAGCTGTACTAAAGGCGTCTACCCAGAAGGAAAGGGGTAAGTTGGCGTGAAAGAGGGCTGTGAGGCCTGTTTCAGTGATATGACGGTGTTTTCGCTCAGCCCGCCCGTTTTGACTAGGAGTATAAGGACAGGAAAACCGATGGTGAATACCTTTAGTGAGGAAAAAATTACGGACATTGTGATTTGTAAATTCAGTTCCACCATCGGATTGGAAGGTTTTGATTGTACTTGAGAATTGGTTTTCGACAAAGGCAGTGAATATTTGTAGGTATTTTAAAAAATCAGATTTTCGCGCTAGAGGATAGAACCAGGTAAAGCGTGAGAAATCGTCAATAAAGACCACATAGTAACAAAAATTGGAAGTAGACGTAACAGGTGCTGGACCCCAAAGATCACAGTGAATTAAATTAAGAACATGCGCAGAGCGCTTTTCATTAAGTTGAAAAGGAAGTTTGGAACTTTTAGCAAGCTGACAAGAACGACAGAGACTACTAGATAGAGAACGACTAGAAAGGGAAATTAAACCTAATTTACTGAGAAGAAGCAGAGACTCGGGCGAAGTGTGACCCAAGCGAGAATGCCAGACATCCATGGATGCTTGCAGGCGTCTTGGACTTGCGTTGGCAAGAAGAGCTATGCAATCTCCATCCAGAACATAGAGGCCATCTTTACGGTGACCAGTGGCAAGAACATGATTTGTGTGTCGGTTTTGAATAAGAAAAGAAGAATGTGAGAAGACAACACGGAGAGGGAGATCAGTGGTTAATTTACTGACAGATAAGAGATTTTTAGTGATGGATGGAACGACAAGAACATCAGATAAGATGAGAGTGAAGAGTTAGGGTACCAGTATGAGTAATAGGAAGTCGAGCACCGTTACCTACAACCACCTGCTGGTTACCAGAATAAGGACTGGATGTATCAAGATTTGCAGAACTGGAAGTCATGTGGGCAGAGGCGCCAGTGTCAATGTACCAATCCGAACGACTGGAAGATGGAATTGAACATCCTGCGGCAAAGGCCTCGGCGAGGTTGGAGGAGGGCTGCGGAGTATACTGTTGAGGACAGTGCGAGGCATAGTGAAGATTATGATCGGCCATGAGGGCGAGAGAGGAGAGAACCGAAGAGGTCCGGCTAGGGTTTTTTTTTTTTGTGAGTAGCGTGAGAGAGGATGGAGAGGGGAGAGAGTGATGGAGAGGGAGGGAGGGGCGAGAGTGATGGAGAGGGAGAGGGAGAGTGATGGAGAGGGAGGGAGGGGGGAGAGAGATCGGCGAGGGAGATTTTTTATTTTTTATTTTTTTTTTGTTTACGTGAGTGAGAAGGATGGAGAGGGAGAGAGTGATGGAGAGGGAGGGAGGGGCGAGAGTGATGGAGAGGGAGAGGGAGATTGACGAGGGAGAAGGAGGTGAGGGAGAGAGGAAGAGAGGAAGAAACTAGGGTTTATGTGAGAGAGAGAGATGAGGACAGGATCGCGGTTAGGCTGATACCATGATAGACCAATAATATTTGCCTCAATAATGATTGTATTATTGATCA
>JAPKLW010000420.1:301204-311314 GCA_026898455.1 Plectranthus barbatus
TGGAGATATCTTGTGTATGCATATCTTCATGCATATCTATTCTAATAACATTAATACATGTTTATAATAAGCATTTGAGCATTTCTGATACGATCAAATAAGACATTAAAATAATAAATAAATAGACATTTGCATTTTAAATTGACAACTTTTTTTTTTATTGTGTTCAAATGATAGGAACAAATATCAAACTTATTATATTATTTATATAGGGTTAATTGCATTTAAAATTTTAATTTTTGTTCAGTTTTGGAAAAACTATAGATTATTTTTAAAAAAAAAATACAGAAACGTTAATAATTAAATCGTAATTGGAAATCAACTACGTTGTATTAATTTCACCAACCTAATATTTTTATAGAAAGAGACATTGGAAACCGAAATGCAATTACTCATATTACTTTATTGTATAGTATATGTTACTATTTTATAATATTTCAATTATATGAGTTGATTTTCATATTTAATATTATTTTTTATAAGTATTTACACATACTCTTGAAAATAAAAAATCATGATTATCCAATATTTAGAAAAGTGGGATTAAAAACAATATTATAAATAATAGATATATTAATTATTTTTTAATTAAATAAAAGTAATATTACAAGTTTGATGAATTGTTTTTTTGAAATGCTTTTTAATATTAGTATAAAATTAAATTGAACCATATGATTCAGACGGATAACAAAACATATAAATAATAATGGAGTTAGAGATGATAATTCGTGCATGTTGCTGACATTAATGGCATATCTAAATTAGGGTTGGGAGCCCCCTAGTAGATATTTAAAAAAAAAATGGGATTGAAGAAGAGGAAGAACAGACGAGGGGCTGAGAAGAGGAGGAGCCATTTTTTTTTTTTTTTTTTTTCCCATTATACTCAACTTTGTATATAGTTTCCCAATATCAAATTTCTGGATCATTGGTTGACACAACTTGTTAAGATTAGGGGCGGATACAGACTTAAAGGATCATGGGGGCTGGATCAAATTTTGTAGGATCGTACCTTATATTTTTATTTTATTTTTTACAAAATATACATAAAAGAAATTAAGCTCGTGGGTGCGGCCGCCCCCGCATGCCCGGGGCTGGTTCCGCCCCTGATTAAGATCGAACATGAATATTTTATTGACATGTTAAGAACTTGATCCAATAATACGATGTAGTTATTTTTAATACTCAATCTCATAACATGATATTGTGTCAAATATGTTAGGTTACACTATTAAATGATGAGGGAACAATTATAATGATAAGAATATAAATAAAATAATATATACTCCCCTCCGTTCAATCTGATTTGGTATTTTTCATTTCGACACATAAATTTCGGAGTTAGTGTCTAATAGCTAATTGTGGTCGTTAATAAAATTAGCAATCGTAATTAAATTCTTTAAGACTTAAACAAGTTAATAACGATTGTCAATTTTATTAACGTCCACAATTAGCAACTAAATTAATACTAGTTTCGAAATTCATGTGTCGGAATGAAAGATGAAAGACGACATTTTATAAGATAACAATATCCAACAAGAACACTAATGAAAGATTTGTATCCTTATTACAAATACATTAAAACTCAACATTAAATTATCATTATCAAAGAATTCGTATGTAATTATGGTTCAAAAATTTCATAGTTGGAGCGAAACCCGAGGAATCGAGTGGCCGAGAATCCTACAGAATGGAAACGCAACCGGGTTTGAACGACCCGAATCCGACTAAACTCACGACGACTTTTGAAAGTCTACGGCGTCTCTTCTTTTATTCCCCTCCGACGTGTGCTCATATTTTTCACCGCGGCCTGCACCTTCCTCCCACCTTCCTCTCTCTCTCTCTCTCTCTACAATGCGTTACATCACTCAACTTCGGCACATCTAGTCACCATATCCGCGTTGTTTTGATCTCTCTCACTATATACGTTCTAACCTTTGCCTTTTTAATAATTGGACTGTCGTTGCATTTCGCAATAAGATAAATGTTCTTCGTTTGTACTCTCCCAGTAGCTTTCCATCATCACGCGGTTATTTCAGTTGCTTTGAATTCTTGTTTGTGACACGTTACAATTATTTGTCATTCTTCCCATCTCTCTCTCTCTCTCTCTCTCTCCACATATATATATATATATATATATATATGTTTGTGTATATATTGAATATATATATATATGCAACACATACACACCACAACATAGTTAAACATCAATGCAACACAGAGCCACATAGGAATTGTGGGTGGATCCATTTAAAATAATGAGAAATGGTTGAGGATTCTTGTTATAGTGTGCAAATGAGCTTGACTTATGTGTGCAGATGAAGCTTCGTAGGTAGTTTCCCCTCAATTCATCAACCTCTCCCCTGCCTATTTAACGATTTGGCGGCTGACAGTTTAAAGCTACCTGCTTCAACATTTTTCTTTTCCTATTAAATTTTTTTCTTCGTTGTGAGAATCGTGCCTCTTTTGATGGTACTGAAACGGCAGCTCAGGCAGGGGGACGAGGGAGGTTCGGAACTTCCGAATAAACGCCGCCATTTCGCATCGACGTAGGTTTAATCTGCGTGATTGATTTGTTGCCCATTAGTTTTCACAGTTTCTGTTTTGGCTTATTATTTTTTTTTTTGGTTTTGTTTTCTTGGTTTGGTTTTGTGCAGTTTTTTGAAAGGGTTGAATTATGGCCGGGCTTTTCAAGAATCTGTATCCTGTTTGGAACCTATCATCAGAAAAATGGTATTTATTTGGCTTCTTCTTCTTGTTCTTGCTCGTTCCAAATCATGAAATTTTTATCTTCGCTTTAGACATAGTGTAGTTAGATAACCATGCTTGATGTTTATGACTACGTTGTGGTTTGATTATCTGCTCAGTTGAATAAGGTTTGTATTTGCTGAAGGCTTTTTTCATACCAGTTTGTAGCCTTCTCTTTAATTGTTTTATTTGTGAGTTTTGGATTCTGATGATCTGATTCACTTGCACCAAGATGTCTAAAACAGTAAAATATTCTCATGTTACATCATGTTTGTGTCTACAGTTCATAATACAACAGTGACATATTGTTTTATTTAGAACAAGCAACTTCTATGTCAAATTCCCTGAAAAAGATGTTTCTATGTTGATAGGTTCAAGAATCAGTGGAACAAACTATCGACCGAGTCTGGAGGTGAGTTTAACTTTGTTACAAACTTATAATCACAATTTGGATGGTATGCTGTGACTAATTTTGTTAGCTGATGCTGATAACTATCGTATTTTAAACTGTTTTTCGTCAAATGTTTGCTATTACAGGCAGTCTTACAATCAAGTGGACCACCCTGCATCAAGGAGTTTGCAGCTGCAGTTTCTTGGTAATTTGCCTGAAACCATGTTTACGGGCAATAGGCTTCTGTCGAAGGACAGAACTCCTATTAAAGTAGTTTTGCGCGATTCTGTTTCAAGAGAAATAGTAACCTGCGGCCCCCTATCATCACTCAAAGTCAGAATAGTTGTTCTTGATGGTGATTTTGGGCCTGATGATAGAGAGGATTGGCCGGAGCAGGAGTTTGACACCAAACTAATGAAAACACGAGAGGGGAGGAGGCCATTAGTGGCTGGGGAGACAACAGTCACTTTGAAGGATGGGGTTGGGTATATTGGTGATTTGAACTTCACTGATAACTCAAAATGGAGTAGAAGTGGGAAGTTTCGGTTGGGAGCAAAAGCACTGCCTGGTTCAGGTGGTACTAGCATTAGAGAAGCAGTTAGCAATGCCTTCAGAGTTAAAGATCATCGCGGAGAAGGTATATTTTTTTTTCCCTCAGAATCATGTTAAGAAGTGTATCTTTACCACAGTTGATTCAGTTGGAGCCTGCTAATTAAAATTTGCATTGGCTACCTCTTTGTTCAAGCTACTTCATTTTTGTGGAAATGAGCATGCAGTGAACATAATAAGTTATCTGCTTTTCAGCTTACCAAAAGCATTATCCTCCGGCTTTGGATGATGAAGTATGGCGTTTGGAGAAAATAGCCAAGGATGGCACGTCACATACTAAACTTAACAAGTCGGGGATAGCGACTGTCAGAGATTTCTTGAGGCTCTGCTCTAGAGACCCATCCAGACTACGCGCTGTAAGAGACTCATTTCTTGATCCTTGAGATACGAGTTTGTTTAGAGTAAACAACCATCTAATCCCATGTATTATTCTCCATGTAGATACTTGATGTCTCGTGTAAGACATGGGAGACAATCATAGGGCATGCTACTAAATGTGAATTAGGCGAAGAGCTATACATGTACAGGACTACACGAGGGATTCTGTTTTTCAACTCCATACATAAGGTTGTTCGAGTGAATTTTGATGGAGTGGATTACCTTCCTGCAGCCACTCTCAATAGTTTTCAGATGGTTGGTACCATTAAATGCCTTCACCATGACATTGTGCTTCATTTTAACGTGCAAGAAGTGAACACTAAATGCAATTTCTGTTTCCTTTTTTTCAGAGGCTGGTGGAAGAACTGAAACATCAAGCTTATAACAACTTGGCTGAGTGGATTCCAGTTTCTGATGCATCCATTGCTGGTTTTCCGATGCTTTTAGGAAATGTAGCGGCTGAGAGTTTTACGAACCCTGGCTTGGGTCTCCTCGGTCTCAATTACCAAGAACAAGGTAAGAACTAAGAACCATCTACTATGTTTTTCCATTACTGGCCTAAGCTGCATTGCCGAGATTCTATTTGCTGATATGATTTTTTTGCACACATTTATATCTTACTTATTGAATCTGTACACACACAGATCAACATGGAATCGAGATGAATGTTGTCACTTCAGTAATGCCATCACCGTATCATAGTGAAGCAGGACAAGAAAACTGCTCCTATCACTTGGGGGAAAGTACGCATTACCCTCCACAAGCCAGCTTCAATCCCACATTTAGAAACAGTTTCGCCATCGATGATCCTCTAACTGGGTTCCCTCTTGGGGCGCATCACAGTTGGGGCTCGGAAGGCAACTACGTGGGGTCTCAGCTCTCAACTGATGATCTACCAATCGATGATCCTTTCCAGGTGGAATCATCAACATGGCAGGGGAATGGAGTGTTTATTAACCCCGGAAATGACAGCATCGGTTTAATTTCCTCTGATTCAGGCCTCCTTATCCCCAGGGCAGGCAGCCCGAAAACTAAGTGGTGCAAGGTTCTGGCAGTTGTCAAGTGGAGAATACTGGTCAGGCGCAATGTGGCTGCGAGAAAATGCTAGAGGTTCTACAGCTATGTGTAGAGAAAATAGTGCAAGCTCAATAGCTAAGCTTCCTTTCTGAAGGTTCATATCCTCACTACTCCGGAGGAGAGAGATGTGCATAGGCATATATATATATATAGCTGTGTTGTAAGGTTAGAGTAAGTTGCGGTGTTTCGAGGCCCTCTCCAACAACAATGCATGAGAGAGATGTGCAATGCTGCATAGAATACTAGAAACGTGTGTTAATCGAATCGAGTCGAGTCGAGCAGCAGCAGCACCCGGTGAAATGGCAGCTGCCTTTGTAAAGCTTCCTGGGAGCTGGTTAGTTTTGCTTCGTGTTTATGTGGTATTTCATTTCCTGCAGCAGTCAACATTGGTGCTGGTGTGTGTACAAAGTGCACCTCTTCAGGTTTATGTTCAAAGCTATCAAATATTGGTTTATTCATCTATATTTTGTAAATTAAATAGCATGAGCTTATTTCTTCTTCAAGGGATTTATTGGATAAACAAAGATATAATCATATAATCCAAAATTTAAAAACTATCATAAAATGGCAAATCAAATGCTTGAAAATTGAAATCTCTAATACATTAATGTTTAAACCTTAAAATGTGAGATTGAGAAACTAACATTGCAAAAAAGTTGTGTTTATTAAAGACATAAAAGTAGGCGCGTCTTCAATTATATATGTAATGCAAGTATGTAACTAAAAAGTTTGTCTTAAACTAATAAATGTGTAACGGTTTTAGCCCGATATAAACCACTTGGTCTAGTCCATTTTGAGTTTTATTTTTTATTTTTATTAGAGAATTTTGTCCTAAATTATGTCTTGACATGGTATTTTTTATTTTTTTAATACGACTTTGATAATTAATGTATTTTTTTATATATAAAATCTTTGTTTTTAAATCTTATATTAATTTTAATAATATTTTTTATTTTTGAATAACTTTTTAATTTCTTACTAATATTTTGATTATAAATACCAAATATTAGTACTTAGTAGTAGTATCATGTAACACTCAACGGCTAAATTAATAATAGATGATAAATGTCCTTAATAAAAATAAAATCTAGGATATAATTTCCTAATAATAAAATAAAATAAGATTATTTAATTTATTAAATAATGAGATATATTTTCCTTATTTAAACTCGTATCGTTGAATTTTCAGACTAAAAAGTAGTAGAAACCAATTTAAGAGCATCATTTCAGCATCGAATATTTGACTCAACCGAGAGCTTTTAATGAATGGATATAAAATATTAAAATTTTGACGCATTAAAAAAATATGAGATTGAACTCATAATTTAATTTTTGAGTGAATAAATATTAAAAATACTAGGAGGTATTGCTGAATAAATATAGAATATTAATTTTTGGATACATTCAAAAAGGAAAACTATGAAAAATACTCTGAAGTATTAGTTAACTATGAAAAATATCCTAATGTTTCATTTTATCAATTAAAAAATACCCTCAACTATAAAAAATATCCTAATATTTCTCTTATCATTGGATTATACATTAAATAATGCTTGACATTTTATTATTTTTTTGGTATATATGTGACATAGATTGTATTAAAATTAAAATATGATTCATCTGAATTTTGACACCGTTAGCAATGTAGGATATTTTTAATTGACAGAATCAAACATTAGGGTATAATTCATTGATATAAAAAACTTTTGGATATTTTTCAAAATTAAGGATATTTTTCGTGGATAAAATAAAACATTATGGTATAATTCAAAAAAAACAAACATTAAAATATTTTTCATAATTTTTCCCATTCAAAAAATATAATCAACTCTTGAATTGTTAATGTTAATAAATTTATTTAGGATCAGATATGGTAATTTAACTTAATGGCACATCCGTAATTCTCATTATATCCAAGACCCAATTCGAATCCCTCCCATAAAAATATCTGCCATTCTCGAACCTTCTCTAGCTCTTTTTTTCCGTCCCTCTTCTCTCTCTACCCAGAAGATATTTTTTTTTTCTGTGTTCGCAATTTGGGTTCTCTCCTTTATAATGAAACAACATACACTTCGTCGTTTTCACCAATTCTGGTAGATGCTCAATTGAAGGAGAATTCCTAGACGTCGTTGAATGGTCTCTCGCTAATCTATCTCCCGTTTTGTGGAATATCCAATTTGTCGGAAATTGAAGATAATAAAGCTCGGGTATGGATCGGGAGGGAGGATCCGGAGTCGGGTCTTATTGCTATTACTCCGTTCTCGGCATTCGCAAGGACGCCTCCTTCTCCGACATTCGCTCCGCCTACCGAAGGCTCGCTCTTGTAATTACTTATCGCGATTTTGAAACTACATCAATTTCAAGTTTTATAGTGTTGCATTTCCGTTATTGATGACCTCTCTCCCTCTCTAGAAATGGCATCCGGACCGGTGGGCGAAGAATCCATCCGCAGCGGGAGAAGCGAAGAGGCGCTTTCAGAAAATACAAGAAGCCTACTCTGGTAACGTGGAAAACATTTCTTCTTTAATTCAAACGCCGTCGCATGCATAACCGGTGACGATTATCTTTGTCAGTATTGTATTTTTAACTCCGATGGGGATTTTTTTAAAGAAAAAATTGATTGTGGTGGCGCAGTATTGTCTGATAAGGGGAAGAGGTCAATGTATGATACAGGTTTCCTCGATCTGTTTGAGGAAGACGAGGTGCGTCCGAATTTTCCGCTAAAAATATCTGAGATATTTTTCTTCCTCTGTCTTTTGATACTGCCACGCCGTTTCTGGCTTTCGACACTCCTCCGCTTTTCAATATTTTATTATTTTATTGGAGGCTTGTTCCTTTTGCATGTCAAGTTGTACATTCTTTCATGGAGCGTCGTTATCTCGTGACAAAATGAGTGGTTGATTTTATTCTGATCATTGAATCTTGCAAAGATTTCCTTTTTTTCCGTCCACATTTTTAAAAGTTCAAATTTTGCTGTCCAGATTTTTTACAGTTCGAATTAATTTATATTTCTCCACAAGTGTTTGACGAAATTATTATTATTGATAACCTGGGAAGTTACTCGAATATATGTGGCATATAACACAAGCTTGTCGATATTTTTTCCCCTTAAATTTTAAAGAAAGTAATTTTGGTCTGAATTCTTCATTGAATTATATGGATTTCAAGATTCTGAATAATAGTATGTCGGACTTGTTTGAATAACTTTGTTTTATTTTCTGATTAATGGTTCTTTTAGGAACTTTTTGACCTACTTAAAATCTGGTTCTAAAAAAGACAAATTCTTGAATCTGTATTTGAATGTGATGATAATAAATTCTCTCTTTGCACCATCTTATTAGTATGAACCTTTTCCATATGTTAAAAAAACTGTAATTTAATAAAAGAAAAGAGAATACATAGTTGGTTGACTGCAATTTAGAAAATATTGTCTTAAAAAAAGTTTTATGCAGGGGATGGGTGATTTCCTCCATGATTTAATGAACATGATGGAGCAGAATGTGGGGGCTGAGGTATGAAATCTCAATATTTCATTTCATTGTAACAGTATAATAGTGAAAGATCACCATTTTTAATGAATTATGTCGATGATGTGAAGAAGGAAGAGAGCTTAGAAGATCTGCAGAAAACATTTGTCGACTTGTTCGGAGAGGATCTGGCTGGCATGATGAACGAGGGCAATGATCCGATGGTGAGGAAGGTGGGCTGTGACGCGGGGAGCAATGCTCGGGCAGTTCCCAAGCGCAAATTCCGTGTGTAAGAAGAGTAGGCCTCCTCAGCTGTAGTGTTGTAGCATCATCTTCTTCCCTTGGGGTGTTTAGAAATTTGATCTCGAGGATGAAATGTGGCTTGTTAGGTTTGGTGGCTAGCTTTTGGTTGGTTTCTTTGCGTACTAAGCCTTGTTTTACCTCCTTGAATATTATTATTAACTGTTATAAATTCTTAGTTACTTTCTTTCTTTCTTTGTTTTACTTGTGTTGCTGTGGAATGTTGTGAACACTATTTGCCTATAGGGTGGTTTTGTAACGCCCCCAACTGACCTTCTCAATTTGGGGCCACGTTACATTGATGTTTCAGGTTTTATTAAACACATTTCAAGAATTAATAAGCGGAAGACTTAAATTTATATAAAAAGTTAATAAAGCAAAAGAAATTTGAACTTCGAATCAGTTTATCAAAATCCAAATGTTTTAACACTTTTAAAAAGGGAAGGAAGTTATCAGAGAGTTGTGCAGCTGTGTGTGTAGCGTGATGGTGACATGTATATGGAGATACATGTCACAGGATCTGTTAATCTTTCAAAACTCTTCACTTCACCAGCTTACACCCCGCAACTCCCATCCATGCCGCTTAACCTGCACGTTTTAGAAATAACACGAGAGGCTGAGTACTTACGTACACAATGAGAAACATGCCCGAAAACATACATTTATATAGGAAACATGCTATGCACTCACACGCTAAACACGGAGTTTTGTTAAAAGGAACCGTGCTAGCCAAAATATTTTATTTTTACGCACGTGCTATTTACATGTTATTATATCTGTTTCAGTGTTGTAACTGGAAGTTGGCCGACTTCCAAGTTACGATGATCAGTCAGGAATGTAAACACACTCAACCTACTGTCATCTAAGTGCACTAGTCTCAGCAATCCATTTTGAGACCCGATCGTTTAATATCATCAATCAAATTCTCCATATACACAATTCCCACATTCAAGTACAATAATTTCCACCTTATATCTTCAAAATTCCAATCATATGGAGTCGCTACTCCATACTACTAAATGAGTTCTAGCGCAGTTATGAGAACCTGGTTCCAAACTCATTTATTATTCTCTCTTGTCGATGGGAAACGACAGATGACAGATATAATAGCACAAACAAGCATAGAAGTTTCATTTTAAAATA
>JAPKLW010000420.1:311324-341103 GCA_026898455.1 Plectranthus barbatus
GAGTCATCTTCTCCGACGAACTCGCCGGTTTCAGCCCTGCAACTCGCGTTTTCTTGCGATTCAACCGTCCGATCTTACATGCAACAACACCAATCAACTCCCTAGACACTCTAGAACACGAATATAACATCTAAACACCAAGAATCGCAAGATTAAATGGGATGAAAAAAATAGCTCACCGGAAAATGCTATTCATGGCGGCGGAGCTCTTTTCCGGCGAGGTTTTGCTCACTTCTCACCGTCCGAATCCTCTCTACACGAAGAGGAGCACGAAAATGTCATCAAAACACAAATTCTACGTCGATTAAACAAGATTCAAGGATTAAACTTAAAATTTCTGGGTTGATTAAACCCATACCTTCTCTCTACGATATCTCGGCCGTTTCTCCACTTCACGGCACCCACGAGTACTCAAAATGAAGCTTGAACGACGAGCTTTCGATTGGTGGGGGTGGCTTGTCGATTGGTCGCCGGATGCGGCCGGAATCGCGCCGGCAAGAGGGGCTGACGGCTAAGGTTCTAAATTGGGGAAAAATTGGGAACTCTCTCTCTCTAGGTCTTATGATATATGGTGCCAAAAGATATAATATAAGGTCTGCCCTTATATTATGAATCTCCCATTATACATACAAGTTATATATATATAATACATATAATATACTATTTATCTAATTATTCATATAATTATCATAATAATAATGCTTAGATAATTCCACCATTTCCCAAATACTTCCAATTCTCCATGCATATACATCCAAAATTAATTTCTCCAATCATATTATCTTAATTTTCACAAAGATACCTCCATAATTCATGATATTTTCACCTCATATCACACTTATTTTATAATTTCCAATCATGTATGATAAATCATATCTCAATTTCCTTTATGATAAATCTCAAAATTCATATCCCACTTTATTACTTCCCATGATTATATGTTTCCATCGTACTACAACAATAATTCCGATCTCAATCATACACTTAATTTCTCGAATCATAATCGTATACATTCAATTAAACGACAATTGTTCAAATAACACACGGGGTATTACTGGTTTTCAGGTTGATATGCATAGGAATAGAAGGGTTTTATTTGAACTTGTAATGCATCAGGGTTCATAATACAGTACTCACTTGTGGGGCAGCTCCAACGATCTTAGTTTTAAAAAGCGCGCTCATCGCTCCAAAATCAGATCCAGCGCTTTTTTCCGGCCTGAGCGCCGAGCGAACGCTAAGCGAAGAAAAGCGCCCGGAGCGGTCCGAAGCGAGCGAAGCGTTGAGCGATCCGAAGCGAGCGCTCAACGTTGTGCTATTTTTTTTTATTTTAATTTTTGGTAAATTTAACCTAAAACCTTTTCCAATCGTTATTCCTCTCGCACCCATCTCGAACTCATCTTGCACCCACCTTCTTTGGAGCCGCACGCACACCTGCGGCCCTGCACACCCACGCCAAAACGAAACCGTCACCGGCGCTGAAGCCGTCGCCTTGAGTCTGAAGTCTGTCGCTGCCTTGCCTGGTAGGCTGAAGCCCGTCGCTGCCTCGCCGGAGCCTGCTGCCTCGCTGGCGCCTTCTGTCCCCCCATCTCCAGCTGCCTCGTCGTCGCCGTCGCCAGCTGCGTAATTATGTATATATATATTTTTAATTCGTGTTTTCACTCTTCTGTCCATGTACGTCTATGTGCTGCTTCTGTCTTCACTCTTCTGGGTAGTGGGTATGTGCTAAATTGTTGAATTTGATATTTCAATTGATGTGGGTATTGGGTGGGTATGCTGAATTTAGATTTGAATTGCTATTTGCTGTTGATTTTGATATGTGGGTAATGGGTATTGGATATGGATATGCTGAATTTGGGGTATGTTAGCTGAATTTTTGGGTATGTACATATTTTTTTCGTAATCTTCGCTTCGCATACGTGAAGCGTTCGCTTTACTTCGCTTCGCTTCATCGCTTTGATTTTGGTCTTGTCGTTTCGCTTCGTTTTTTGCTATTTAAAACTAAGCCAACGATCAATGGTGAAAGTCTTTTAACCGGTCAGTGGTGAAAGGATAAAAAGTGTTTTAGTGACATGAGATTCCTCACATGGCGGTGCGTCGGCTAACTGAAACAAGGTGCGATTGATTTGATTTCTTCACGGCTTTCCAATTAGATGAGATACCAGAACAGCAATTTCACCTTATTTATTGACATTAATAAGTAAAGTCGTAAAGAATTTAGTAGTATTTCTTTTATTAAAATTATTTGAAGGTTGTACTTGTTTCTTCAGAATATTATAATTGTTAAATATACATGAAAATGCATGTATGTTTAGTTTTTCTTTTTCTTCTTTGGAATCTTAGATTTGACATTTGATATGTGTCAATTCAGCATATATAAAATATTTTATAGGTAAAAAGTCATAACTATATGCTAGCAACAGTTGATTGTTTGATTTATATATACTCCTATAGGTGATATTAGGGGTGTGCACGGTCCGGTTTGGCCGGTTTAAGGGGCAAAGTACGGACCAAATCAATAGGTACAGTTTGAAATTTTCACAAACCGAACCAGCCAAATAATTATTTCAAACCAAACCAGCCAAACAATATTAAAACGATTGGTTCGGTCAGTTTAAATGTTTTGAAGATTATTCAACTAATAATATTTCAAAAAATGAAATTTGTATATCAATTTTATAATTAGATATTAATGAAATAGAATGATACACAAAATAAAACTAATATAAATATATCTCGCTTGTCATTAATTATAAATATGAAATAAGTAATAAATAAATAATATTATGGTTGCAAGAAACAATTAATATAAGTTGATTTATAGGGTTACAATTCGAAAGAATATAAGTATCGAACATATATATCGATATAATTGATATTTTAACTTTCTATCAAATAATATTTTATTATCATTATTATATTATTTATACGGTCGGTTCGGCCAAAATAGCCGATTTCATCCTTCAAACCGTCGGTCAAACCAAATCATCTGGTTTGAGATTTTTCAAAGCAATCCGACTAATCATTTTTCTCAAACCAGTCAAATTAATTTGGTTTGGTCGGTTCGGCCGGTTTCGGCCAAACCGTGTACACCCCTAGGTGATAGGGATTGGAAATCGGAATTATTTTATTAATGAAAAAAACTTATTGAATTTATATTGAATTAGGATGGTTTGTGTTATAAATTCAATGTGCATGTTCTAACAAGTGTTCATATGGTATGTATTTCCTCAATATGATTTATTGGATAACTCTTCTTTGTAAGTTTCAATACGAAAGTTGAAGAAGAATTTAAGACTTTAAGTATGGTTTAAAAATTGAAATAGCTAAAGGTATTGTCTTTAATATGTTAATTTAGAATATATTGCAATGCATATTAGCATAACCATTTAACACACACACACACAAATATCAAATCTCTACACTAATTAAATATTTCTAAAGTAATACTTCGCGTGATCTATAAATTTAGTAACAGAGAAGATTTTTATCTCTTAGATGAGACTTCACTCGTATTTAATCATTTCTTATATTATTGATTAAATTAAAAGAATGACAAATGTATTGTGTAGCACCCAAAATCAGATATTAAAGTGGGCGAATTCTAGAAAGATACAGCCAATCAATTAAGATATTCGTCTGATTTTATTATATAAATATACAAACGAATGCAATACAAACACGCTATTTAAGATATTGTAAATTAATCAAAATGAGGATATGGACGGTTGTCGAGATCCAATTTTCTTATCTCATTCTCCTCTTTTTTTTTATCGAATTTATGACTTATTATATATATAAAATATTTAAATCACTTGATAAATTTTGGTTTTACTTCAATTTGCATTCTCTACGTGCAAAATTTGAATTTCATCAGTGTTTAATTATAATATTATGAGATTGACATTTTATATTAAAATGAATAACTAGTACAATCTTGCAAATATATATTAAATTTAAAAAATGACACTTAATTTGATTCTTTCAAAGAGGAAGTCATAATTTAAGTAGACTATCGACCGTTCTTATTAGGTTTGGGCCTCCATATTATTTGAACTTTGTTTTGACGACAGCCAGTGAGTATAGGAGATGGGCTCCCTTATGTATTGCTTGGGCTTTATATAATGGGCCCGTTTTGAACCTAACCTTAACACTAATTGTGATACTATCATGGAGTTGCGATTTTTTTTATAAAAAATTCTATGAGGCAATAATTATTTTTCATAGTAGCCCGAATCAATTAGGTTGATTTTTAAAAATAGTACATGGGAAACAATTTGATAAATAATTACACCAGATGAAACTGGCTTTAAATATTTTATATTTAATTCACTTTCAATTATAAAACTATAGGCACACACAGTTGCATCAATTAATATAGTATAATAAAACTATAAGCAATAATGTATTTATAATTAGTTAGTGTTTTTAAAGTAAGGATAAAACAATTTATATTCACTTAGATTGCCTCACGTGAATTCTTAATATATCACATTTATAAATTAAAATATATACATATCCAAGGGCATTCCCACATTAGGATTTGGGAACGCTGAACCAAATGCCTTTTTATTTTCTAAATGTTTATATTTTAAAAAGTTATATTAATTGCAATAATAATATTAATTTCATGAAATTATAATTAAATTCCCACAATGATCTATCCCCCTTTGATTACGATAATAGTAATAGCTTGACATAAAGTTAAGTAGATTTACATAATATCTTATTTTATAATATTAAGGTATAATTAATAAAATTATATATTTTAATATTTCTAACAATTATTATTATTATATATGTTAAGAACCAATGAGGTTCCCTCTTATCTTAATGTTTTGATATATCAAAATCCACTTTAGTTCATTTTTTTAGTTTTTGGAGTTCTAAACTGTAATCTTGTATAAGATCGATAGAGTTGTAATAGAACTTAGGCTGAAGACCGAGCAAAGGAGAATGCTCGAGAACTGACTAAATGCACGCCTTAAAACTTGGTTTCCACCAAGTATAGCCTTGACCAAAATTAAGTTGGAGCACTCAGTACAAGGTTTTCCATACTGACCAGGAGAAGTCAGTATGAGGGCTTCCCCATACTGACTTGGAGAAGTCAGTATGAGGGTTTTCCATACTGATCGGGAGAAATCAGTATGAGGGGATTTTTCATACTGACTGAGGACAGTCACTATGAGGGTCTACGATATTGACTATGGGAAGTCACTATGAGGGCTAAGCTATACTAACCTTGGGAAGTTAGTATAAGAACCTCTACCTTTAAAGTACGAGCTATTCAAAAGATATCGAAGCTCAGTCAGACTTAGGCATATACATGCCCAATTCAAAGTCAGTACGATGTTATCCAAACTTGGATCCATCGAACTAAAACTTAGTTTGATATAAAGATAGTGTATAGTACACTGACGCATCAGATCAGAAACCAGACCTACAACATGGGCTACGGTTGGACAATATCTTCCATGAGTCTAACGACTGGATTTATGTGTCTAACGGGAAGAAATTCAAAATTCCAGAGGAAATCCTCTATAAAAAGGTCTGCCCTTCAACCTTAAATGGTTACGAAATCTGAAAGTCTTCAAACAACAAAGGGCATTATGCTAAGCCATATCTCTGCTAAACCTCTATGAGTTTCTGTATTTCTTTACAAGCTGAAGCTTTCCTTTGGTGAATATATCTTTACAAGATATATTCATAGCAGTTAGTTTCCTTTTCTAGTATACTAATTCTCACGGGCGTATGCCAACCACTTGAGTTCTGGGAAGAACAACAAACATCCAACCACCAGGAAGAAGGCTGCGGGGTGTCGTCCTCACTTCAACCTGAAGACTAAACCTACAAGGAGTTCCTAGGCGAGTGATCACAGCAGACCGAAGGGCGGAGGCACCGACGGGCTGTGTATAGATCATAAGGAGGCCTGTATTTACTTAGTGAATTATCCAGACCTTGAGTCTAAAGAGTGGATGTAGGATATTTAGATCCGAACCACTATAAATCTCGTGTATTCTTTACTGTTTTACTTATATTCCTGCTCTGTTTTGTTTCATAAACTGACTGTTGAAGTCTTCAATATTTGTCCAAGTATTGAAGTGTACAGTCTGCGAAACTGATTTAATAAGAACAGACCTAAGCTTAAGTCTTCAGCGAGAGACCTCCCAAAGCATGCTTTGAGTGCTACTCTCTAGACTACCTCAAGTATGAGTGCCCACTAGTTTCCAAGGAGAAAAGGGAGCGCTTGAAGAGGGTGTTCGAGAAGACTGCTTCCAGAGCAGTTGCAAAGGCCATGCTTTCCAGAACTGAAGTGCCAGACATCTCAGACAATGATGATGGCTACTACACATCAGATGATGAGGTCGTGGAGGAAGCCTTCCTGGTGCTTATGGCCAAGCTTGGAGAAGAGGAAGAAACTAAAGATGAGTCACAAATTTCGGTACACATCTCTAACTCAGTTTCTATTCCTATAGCATGCATTGAAGAGGACTCTGAATCTTATTGCTCAGATTCAAAAGATGTTACCCTCGAAGCTTTAAATAGAGAATTTTCAAAATTTTATGAACTGAAAAATGTTTTGGCCGGTGAAAATGCTTCACTGAAAATTAAAATTTCAGAACTGACTGAGGAGATCCAAGGATCAAAGTCAGTAAGTGATGAACTAGCCAAACTTAGAGAAGAGCATTCTACTTTACTTGAATCTTTTAATCTCTTTCTGAAGAATGCGAATCTCATAAACTGAAAATTGCTAGTGATAAAAAACTTATCTGTTCACTTTATTCTAGTGCTAGCAAAGTTTCAGAAGCCTTAAGTCTACAAAGAGATCCATCTGATAAATTAGGACTAGGATTTTCAGAAAATATTTTGAGCAATCATGCATCAACTTCTGAAACTAGGAATATTTCAAATCATCATTTTAAGAAGAATTCTAGTTTAGAAGTTAAGCTGTTAGGTAAAGGAGTAATCAGTATGGACAAAGACTCCTTAGTGACTATTAGAATATAAGGGGACAGTCAGTTTCAAAACTGACCTCGGTACCTAAGTTTAGAAAGGTTTTGACTTATAAGTCAAACAAACCTTACATGAAGCCCATCATACCTCGGAAGTGGGTGAAGCAGAATGTTCTTAATGCAAGGAAACCCACTTCAACAGCTAAAATTGAACTTTTTAGAAAGTCAGTTTCATTTTTGAATTCTAGAAATCCGAGGTTCCCTACTCATAACTCTTATGAGAAGAGAACTTATCCGTATAGAAAGAACATCTATACGAGGTCTGAGTCCAACCATTTCTCTATCTTTAGGACTAGGAAGACTTTACACTCTAGACTAGGTTTCTAAGAACCCAACCGAAACTTAGCTTCAAGAAAGTTAGTTTTCAGGAAGTTAGTTCCTAGGAATCCGATTTCAAGAAACTCAGTTTCAGGCAAGGTTTCACACACCCACTCCTAGGGGTGGGAATAGGCCGGGCTACCCAACAGGGGCCTACGACCTAGCCTACCACAGGCCAGGCCAGGCTAATTTCGTAAATAGGCCAGGCTTAGGCTATTTAAAAAATCTATTTAGCTAAGCAGGCCTGGGCTCAGGCTCGGAAATAGGCCTACTAAGCCTAACAGGCCGGCCTATGAAAATAATCATATATTATATAATTAATTAAATATATTTATTATCTAGAATTAAAAATTTATTTATGATTTATGAATAATAAAATAAGTTAAATAAATCATTTGTTACTAAATAATGTATTTAACTAAATTATTAAATGTATTTGCTATTGAAATAACATAATATATTTATAACTTAAAAATAAAATATACATTATAAATTTTAAGTAGGCTCTCATAGGCTTTATACAGGCTAAAAATCAGGCCTATTTCATTAAAAAGGCCAGACTTAGGCCTACAAAAAGGCCTACTATAGATAATAGGCCAGACTCATGCCTCTTCAAATTATAGCAGGCCCAGGCCTTCGGGACCAAAGCCCAGCCTAGCCCAGCCTATTCCCACCCCTACCCACTCCTTTCCTTCAAACATGCATAGAAATATCATTAATTATCTGAAGAGGAAGAGAAAGGGAGAAAAAGTTGTGACACCTAGATTTAAGGTGAAGTAAGTATGGATTCCCAAATGATGGATCCATAAGACTAACCCTGCGGGACCCGCAGAAACACGAGTACCTTTTGTCTAATTTTATCTATTTTGCAGGTACAGGGTGACCTAGGTTAGCTCAAAAAGAAGAAAAGAGCATGGATTTTGGACAGTGGATGTTCAACTCATATGACCGGTGAAAGTAATCTCCTTTCAAAACTGAGAATGTCAAGAGGACCACTAGTCAGTTTTGGAGATGACTCAAAGGGGAGAGTAATTGGCAAAGGATGCTTGGAGTGCAATAAAATCACCATCAACAATGTATCCTTAGTCACCAACCTCAACTACAATTTGTTGAGTATCAGTCAGCTTATCCAATCTAGATATGAGGTGACTTTTGCCGAAGAAGAATGCTGGATCAATGACAAAGACTCCAAGGAGACTGTGCTGAAAGGTGTAAAGAAATGGAGTCTCTACTATGTGGATTGAGAGAGTGGAAAGCCTGACACGTGCCTTGTCGCAACAAGCTCATCCCAAGAAGGAGGTAACTGGCTATGGCATAAGAGACTTAGCCACCTGAATTTCCAATTGACCAGACACCTGGCCAAACACAAGCTTGTGGAAGGCCAACCACAAATCAATTTCAAGAAGGAAGAAGGTGTCTGCAGAGCGTGCAAGATGGGAAAGCAAACCAGAGCATCATTCACGAATCAAACCATCACAGCAAGCACAGATAGGATCCTCGAGTAACTTCATATGGATCTATTCGGACCAGTCAAGTTGCCTACCATTGGAGGAAAAAGGTTCACTCTCGTTGTGGTAGATGACTACTCAAGATACACATGGGTAAGACTGCTGAAGAGCAAGGCTGAAGTGAAACTTCAACTTCCAGAGCTCATCCTTTAAGTGCAAAATAACTCAGGAGTCACTGTCAAAAGAATCAGATCTGACAACGGGACTGAGTTTTGCAACAGTCCACTAATGAACTTCTGTGCTGATACTGGCATTGCTCATGAGAAATCAACTCCAAGGACGCCCCTACAGAATGGTCTTGCCGAACGAAGAAACAGAACACTCTAGGAGGCAGTCATGACTATGCTTGCCGAAGCTGACTTAAGAGAAGGCTACTGGGGAGAAGCCTTGACAACAACATGCTATACTCAGAACATAAGCGCCATCAACAGTCGCCATCACAAAACTCCATACAAAGTCTTCAATGGTCGTAAGCCTTCTATTGGTCATCTTCGTGCTTTTGGTTCTCCATGTTACATCCATAACAATGGAAAGTCTAACCTGAATACTTTCAGTCCCAAGGCGGATGAAGGTGTGTTCATTGGATATGGACATCCTTCATACAAGGGATACATAGTACTCAACAAGACCACCAGACTTGTGTAAGTAACATGCTCTATTGTTTTTTATGAGTCTATTTTAGTGCGCAGGACCTTAAAGGACCTGGAACTTGGTGATTATGAGGTCAAAACTGGTTGTGAGAAACTCAATTATGATAAAGAAGATCCAACTCAAAGTTTCTCAGGCCAGATCAGTGAATAATTATCTAAGTACGCCAAAAATTGAGGCCGGTGATGCGATTGACCCTGTTGAGACCTTTGATTCACTAACGATTAACGCATGCATCAATCAAGGGGGAACTTCAGGAGATCAAGACAGAGCTCAGTTTGAAGGCCAAACTGGAACAAAGTTGCCTACTCAAACTGACTTACCAGACAATGAAGATGCTCATCTTGAAGATGTGCAACCGGCGGTGCGTCAAGAAGACCAAAAAACGCGGTCTGAGGAAGTCATCACTGGAGAAGGAGACTCTAGTCAAAGTAACTTAGTTTAAGTTCCAGTATCGGGAGCAGACAGTACTGAGTAGGGGTGGGACGGTAAGGTATACCGAAAATTTTTCGCCGTACCGTATACCGTACCGAACTTTACGGTATGAGAAAATGCATACCGTTACCGTACCGTAACTATCGGTATACCGAAGTTTCGGTATAACATAAACTAAATACCGTTATCGTACCATAATAACGGTATACCGTACCGTGCCAAAATTTTACGGTATACCGTGATATACCGTAACAATATACCGTACCGTACCGAATATTATTAATTAAAATAATAATTAAATATTAAAAATATTATTACTTAATTAAAAAATGAGTTCCAAGGCAACTTTTCACCAGCTATGTGGTCGGCAACCTTGTCCCGATTACCACCGAATCGATGGTTTAGGTTATAACACTAATTAGCTAAGCAAAGATGTATTTTATAAGTAACTCAACTCATTTGTATTTGATAATTAACCGATGTGGGATATCAAAATGGCTGCTCATTTATAGATGCTTTCATTTGTGTGTGTTTTATTCTTTATCAATGTGGGATACTTTATTATGTAGGATAATAACTTTATAAAAGTTACTTATTTTGTTGTAATTTTTTCTTCTAACCATATTCCTTTTAAAATTATTTTTAGTTATTATTTTCTTCTAACCCAATTTCTGATAACATGTCATGCGATCTTATCAACTCACTACTTTTTTATCATTATCAACCTAAAATTGTTCATTATTGTCTATTTTTTATTATATTGTATCATTCTACTGAGTATCCTGAAGAATTCGCTCAACTTGTTGAAGTTACCTAGCTCCAAAAGCCGAAATGGTTAAGGAACCATCCTGAGGAAGCCGTACTGGACAGTGTTGCCAACCCAGTTTGCACGAGACAAGAGAGCGCATTGCTTACTTGTTTTATATCTCAGGAGTCATAGCTTACGAAGATTGGAGATGCTCTGAAGTCAACTGACTGGATCAATGCCATGCAAGAGGAGCTTGCTGAGTTCAGGAGAAATGAAGTTTGGTACTTGGTGGATCGTCCAAATCATCAGTCAGTTATCGGCACCAAATGGGTCTTCAAGAACAAGAGAATAAGATGATCATGTTAGATGCGGCTGAGTTGTTGCAGTTATCTTGTGTTTCCTTCACACATCAACACAGTAAAACATAATTAATTAGGATGGATTGCCTAATTATGAACAATCAGCCCTGACTGACGTTACTTGATGATGTTCAAGATCTATGACTGACAAACTTAACTGATACGACCCAACAGTTCGACATGCATTCTTATACCTTGAGACATGCATGTGACTCAAACAAACTCAATTATACATGTTAACCAATCCATGATTAACAAAACAACTCAAATGAAGCACATTTATAAGTTAAACGACTATTCATGCATTTAACTATGCATTATTCCAAATAATCAAAACCCGACGTCCAAACTTCATTCTTTTCACATAATATCATGCATGGAGTGAAAAATAGTCAATATACGAACTCATGCATCGAAAAGAAAATGAATCGGATTGAAAACAAACAAAAAAGCAAAAAACACAATTCTGGCTGCTGGCGTCGACCAATGGTGGACCACGTCGATTGATGGAACCTGTGTCAGTCGTCATCTCCAAGCTCGCGCGATATGCGCGAGTTCCCCGACCACTTTCCTGGCCTTCCCGACCCCAAAAACTCTTCAACATGCATTCCTAAGCATGCTAGGACCTTAATGGAACAATAAACATGCTATGAAACGAAAGAAACTTGTCGAAAAAAGTGTGAGAAAATTTACTGGTGAAAATGGTGGTTTTTATGCATCAGCGGCGGCGTTCCATTAATGGAGGTGGCCAACGTTTGGTATCAAAATGCTCCTTAAATCACAAGGAATGCGAATACGCAAATAGATCTCAATTCTGTTGCCGATCGACAAAGTTATGGAATAAAACGTCGAATTCGACGGCTTACCGACGGAGCTACTTCGGAGCACGATAACTCACTCATTTCTCGACGGAATTGAGTAATTTTAAGCTTAACATAAATTTTGAAGCATAAACCTTTTAAAGGTTTTAGCTTCATAGCGAATCTCCGGCTAGATTGCTCGAAAATTGCGATAGAAAAATGACAGACAAAGTTGTTGGAGAGAAGTGGTATGAGGAAAATGAAGTGGAGTGGCTTCTATTTATAGACATTCCATGCCTCGTTTTTGCGTGCACAACTGATTAGTTTATATTATCCCATTTTGGGAAAGTTGACAAGTGGCGGATTTCTTCATGGTGAAGAATGCCACGTGGCGCGACCTTATTCGACCAAATCCGGATCCGTTCTCGCGTGTATTAAATTTTAATTTCCAACCTTTACGGATTCATAACTTGACATTCATTGTTTAAATTGAAAAACGAACACACACAGAAATGTTCCAAACCACGAGATCTACTCGTAGGTGCAATTCCATAATTTTTGGAATTATTGTCTTTTGGACCCGAACTTAATAGCTAAAAATTCATAGAATATTCATATGACCTCGGAATATCAATCCAATCATTTCAAAATTTATCATAAATTCATCTCAAGAATACCCTAGCTCGGTACGAGAAACAGAGCTCTTGGGTGTGAGTTCTTGATTTAATTGTGACATATTTTCATTAGGAAAAATAGTTCTTCACGCTCGGATCTCTTTCATAAATTGTGGTTGCATGACCACTTAGAGTTTCTCAAAACATACACATGGGTATACTGTTTGCAAGAAACAGACTTGTATCCGACTTCAAGTGTCGTTTTCCGTTTTAATTGCAATTAAACCTCAAATTATGAAATAAATCTTTATTTATTCATATAATTAAGCTTACATCAACTTAATTAATATTCGGGATATTACAGTGAAATACTTAAAATATATATTTTCATGTTTCGACTTCATCACCAACCCAAAAATCATTGCTTGATTATGACATTTTAACAATTTCTAATTAAAAATATGTACTTTTGGCCAAATTTGATATTTAATAATAAAAGTGGCCAAAATCATCATGAATTTTATAAAATTGATATTTTAAATAATTAAAGAAATTTAATATGCCACCATACTGATACAACGACCACTTTATTTAAACTTAGAGGCGATATAATAAAGGGAGTTTTTCGTATATTTTAGTCAAATGATACAACTCATTCTTTAACCTTGTATAATGTAAGTTCTTTAAATCTTATCATGTGAAAAATGGAGAAATCCGTTTATAATGATTTTTCGAAAACTTATGTAAGATGATTAAACTATAAAAATTTAAATTAATCATAATTTTTAAAGTTATGTAACAACTACTAATGAATAAATATTATGTTAGCCTGGACAATTAACCCTACAAAAATAAAAAGACGAGATCCGAATATTATCAGTAATATCAATGGTTAAAATATATCTATCTCTGCTCCTCACATTAAGCAAGGTTTTGAGGTTTGTTATCGAAGGGAGTCCATCTTAGGCACTCAAAGCCAAAGTTCATATTCAACCTAACATTGATAGCAGTAATTAGCAGATAAAGTTAATCATGTCAGGGGCTGTTAATGCAATACATTGTGTACGACACATTGTTGAAGAAAGTGCATATCTAACTCCTAGCAGGGATGAATGCAGATTTAAAAATTCATGGGATTAAATCACATTCACGAGATCGTACTTTATATTTTTATTTAATATTTTAATAAATATAACTAAAAATATTAAAAAAATTAAAGTCATAGGCAACGGACCCCGCGAATGTGAATGTAGTGCCGTTACTGACTCCTAATACGTAGGAGAAGTCCTTGTCCTCCACAAGTCTTCATCCATACCGTTTGAGCATCCCAACAAATATAAATGTCTTGAATTCATTTATTAAGAGAGCAGAATTTCAGAAGTTAGAATGACTGTTTACACTCTCCATTTGTATTTAAGAAAACATTACTTTCATATATCAATATACACATATTATATATATATATATTCATTTTATTTATGCAAATAATTTTTCTAGACTTTTAATTATCTGACAAATCCCACCACAACAAATAATATCTAAGTTTTAAAATTATACCTATTTTGATTTATTTTCTCCTAAAATTGGCATATGCATATCCATTGAATCATATAATAACAACATAATCTTTGCAAATACATGTCCGAATTGAATAATTGCCAATTGCAGTATGTAATAAATTTATATGAAACAAAATATTGAAAACAACGGGTGTTTCCCACATATTGGAATTCAAATTCAAATTTGGAAGGGGCATTCCGTAAATACTGTCTCATCCGAGCCCAGATTCGCATTTCCCCACCTCTCTAAACCCCTTGTCTGTATAAATCCCTCGCTTCACCACTCCGCCACTCATTTCAATTCCCCAATTCCATTCTCGTTTCTTCATTCTTTCTCGGCGATTCTCCCTTTGATTGCGCCATGTCGCTGAGGCCTAATGCTCGCGTGGAGCTCCGCCGCAACAGGTACAAGGTGGCCGTCGACGCCGACGAGGGCCGCCGCAGGAGGGAGGACAACTTGGTCGAGATTCGCAAGAATCGCCGGGAAGAGAATCTCCAAAAGAAGCGCCGCGAGGGCATCCAGCAATTTTCGGTCCCCGTCGAAGCCACCACCGGCATCGAGAAAAAGGTATCTACTTGAGCTCATGTGTGTGTGTGTGTGTGTTTGAAATGGTGTAGCTTTTGTTGGTTATAATTCGTGGATGCAGTTGTATACTCAATTCATTGAACGGTTTTTGAATGTAATGTTGATTTTGTTTTAAAATGATAATGTTTGAAAGGATTGGTGGACTTCGCTACTTTTCCCCCTTTGTCCCATGGATGAATTTTTATGTGTTGATGCCTACAAGGACTTTTCGGCTTTTTACACTGATTGACGTTTGCTATTATGTACCGGATCCAAATTGAAGAAGGTTTCTTTTTGTGTTAAATTTGTAGCTTTATGAACTTAATTATCAATTCTTCGAATTTTAGGTGCAGTTAGAAAATCTTCCATCAATGGTTGCAAGTGTTTGGACTGATGATCCCAATCAACAACTTGAGGCAACGACTCTATTTCGTAAATTGCTTTCTATAGGTAACAACTTTTTTAATAATACTTGCAGGTTTTTTCATATTTATCCGGTTAATTTTGGCATTGAATTCCTTTTGTGCTCACAATCGATTGTTGCAGAACGAAGTCCTCCAATCCAGGAGGTTATTCAAGCTGGCGTTGTTCCACGCTTTGTTCAATTTTTGACGAGGGAGGATTTCCCTCAACTTCAGGTATAACAATAATTCTGTATGTGTATTTGGGTTGTCTTTTATGCCCATTGGGTTTTTTAATATGCTAATGCTCTACTTTGCTAAAGTTTGAAGCAGCTTGGGCTCTGACTAATATAGCATCCGGGACATCCGAACACACTAAAGTGGTAATTGATCACGGAGCTGTCCCGATATTTGTACAGCTTCTTGGTTCTCCAAGTGATGATGTTCGAGAACAGGTTTGTACATCGAATTACTAGTTTTTGCATTTTTATTTTGTATTTCTGTCCTATTGTAAAGAAATTATCTGATATGTTTCGAATTTATATTTGTAATCATTATACTAACTCTCTTTTGTGATTTAGGCAGTTTGGGCCTTGGGAAATGTAGCTGGTGATTCCTCCAAATGCCGGGATCTTGTACTTGGTTACGGAGCTTTGGTTCCTTTGCTAGCTCAGTTGAATGAACATGCCAAGTTATCCATGCTTAGAAATGCTACCTGGACGTTGTCAAATTTTTGCCGAGGCAAACCACAGCCAATGTTTGAACAGGTTTGTCTACTAATGCTTGGTTATGTTTACCTTTCTGTTGTGTGCTAATTAATGTTTATGTCACGAATGATCACTAGCCATAACCCAAAGCGATGTTTGTGAAATAGTTGAACTGGTGGTGTATCAACCTGTCATATTGTGTTTGTTAGGGATTTTGTATGATGTCATTTTGCCCTCTAAATTTATAATTGTATTTGATTTCATTATTTTTTGTCAGTTTACTGGCAGTTTATGATTACATAGTTCCAGAAGTATTACTTTACAGATCTCTTATCTATTATATGTGCATTTACTTGAGAAATGCATGTCATTGTTTTGGAGTCAGAAGCATAACATTTTTGTTACTTTATTATTGTGATGTACAGACAAGTCCTGCGCTTCCAGTTCTCAGACAACTTGTAGAGTCAACAGATGAGGAGGTTTTGACTGATGCCTGCTGGGCGCTCTCTTACCTCTCAGATGGTAGTAATGACAAAATTCAAGCTGTGATTGATTCTGGCGTGTGCCGTCGTTTAGTTGAATTATTGCTGTGAGTTGCCTTTGTACTTTATACCATCAAGATATAAATCAGGTTTCATTATATTGAGCGTTTTTGTTAATTCTTATCTTTTTGATGGATGTAATGATTGAACTTTTCAGCCACCCATCACCTGCTGTTCTCATCCCTGCCCTTCGCACAGTTGGAAATATTGTCACTGGAGATGATATACAAACTCAGGTATGATATGATTTACCCATCACCTTCGCAGATTTCAGCCACACCTCACCTTCTGTTCTCTTGACTGATATATGATGCTTCACTAATTTTCCATTTTTATGTGAGTTGGTTCATCTGAGTGCTCCAAATGACTTTTTAAATCAAGAATAGGGTATAACTGGTTTAAAGAAGCATTGGTTAATGCTTGCATATAAATGAACAACTTAGAATTAACTTTTTGGAGCATGTCCATATTTGAGCTTTTTGTTTCGCAGACATGATCCCTTAGCTATTTGCACTTTTAAATTTCATGCACAAAAGTACATGACTCCTGTTTATAATAGTTTTTTTCTATGATTTACATCCAGAAATGGAGTTAGTTTCGAACAGTTACTGGTTGGCAAAGATCAGCATATCTTTTTCTTTACGAGCTTTGGATGTGGTGAATTTTGTTAGTGGCATGAGATTGCAGCACTGATGATAGTAAAAATTATGCCTCACAGTTTGCAAGAACTTGTCTGTAACATGGGATGAATTGATGCTGCTATCACAAACTGTATTTGGCTTCATTTCTTGCATGCTTGTAGGATTCCTTCCTTCTACTGATTTGCACTACAATCCATAAAATCCTAAATATTGTTTTTTATTCACTTTGTATAGATTTATCTAGAGTCTTGTAGTCAAGTCTTAATCCTAAGTACTTGTTTTTTCACGTCTGAAATTGAGTTTTTTTTTGCAGTATATCATCAGCAATGGTGCACTGCCCTCTCTTCATAACCTCTTGACTGGCTCATATAAGAAGAGCATTAAAAAGGAAGCTTGCTGGACTATTTCCAACATCACAGCTGGAAACCGGGACCAAATTCAGGTAATGTTCAGTTTCTCTCGATGTCAGTGTTAGGCTAGACATATTGGACTGCTGTATTACAAGTTTATATAAGTTTGTACTTGACAAGTGACACTTAACATATTGCAGTCTATCATTGACGCCAACATTATTGGCCCACTGGTCCAATTACTGCAAAATGCTGAATTTGAAGTTAAGAAAGAGGCTGCATGGGCCTTATCAAATGCCACATCTGGTGGTACTCATGATCAAATTAAGTGAGTTGGTCTACACTTTATGCTTCCTCCAAATTATATTAAATTATAATCTGTTACTGGGAATCATGTCCTTTCCTTCTATCAGGTACCTTGTAACTCAACACTGTATTAGGCCTCTATGTGATTTGCTCGTGTGTCCTGACCCAAGGGTCGTCACGGTATGCTTGGAAGGTCTCGAAAACATATTGAAAGTGGGAGAAGCTGAGAGGAATTTGGGTCGGACAGGAGATGCCAACATATTTGCTCAAATGATCGATGATGCTGAAGGCCTGGAAAAAATCGAGAACCTCCAGAGTCATGACAACAATGAGATTTATGAGAAGGCTGTGAAGATTCTTGAGACATATTGGTTGGAGGATGATGAAGAAGCCAGTCCAGCAGGAGATGCATCCCAACCGGGCTTCCAATTCGGAGGCTCCGACGTCTCTGTCCCTGCTGGTGGGTTCAGCTTCAACTGAAGAAGGGTCATGGAAAACAATAGTGTTATGGATGGTTGTTGGTGAATGATTTTCAAGTGGATCTTGGAATTGCAGTGAGGCCATATTTCTCAGCTTTCATTGATTAGAAACTGGGAGATATGATGAGTTGATGATTGATGGGGTGGGTGTTTTTGGTTCTCCCAAAAGATTTAATGAATGTTGTTGGTAGGGGTATGTTGTGTTGCTACATTGGATTCTTCTTTTTCATTTGGTGGAATGATTTATTTATCTGTTGGAGATCATTTCTTTGTTCATGCAATTTTTATTATGGCTAGCTCAAAAATTTTAGGCTAATACTTTCTGAGAATCTACAAATTTTATTTTACTTCACAAATTTTGATGATAAAATATATTATTGTATTGAGCAATGTATTTATCATTTAAATTGTATAAATACGTTTTTACTAATAATGAAATAAAACATTTTATAAATAAGAATTCTTGTTAATATTGTTGTTATTTTTACTTCCTTCATTCCATATGAATTGTCCACTTTGCTTTTTGCACAATAACCAGAGTAGAGATAGAAAAAATTAATATTTTATTAGTGAGTGGTTATTATTTTTTCATTTTAGGTAAGTGGACAATTAAATGGATCGAATAAAAAAGGAAAGGTGAACGAATAAAAAAGAAAAGGTGGACAATTGAAGTGGGACTTGGGAGTATCATTTATGAATTGTTTTACAAATTCTTTGTGAGACCTTCTTATATAAAATTGTCATAATTTTTTGGGAGGTGTAGACAATTAGACATTAATAATTAAAATAGTTCATTTTTGGGAGGTGCAGATAATTAGACATTAATAATTAAAAGATTACGAATTAAAGTTTTTCTAGTATTTTATGTTGAGTTATACAGAGTACTCCTTATAAACAAGAGAAAATAAATAAATAAAGCGTAATAAAAATCTTTACAAAATGTGGTGAAACCATATTGCTAAGGATTGTGTTTTTTTTTTTTTTGGCACACTCCAACCGCCCGTTCTAAATTGTGAAGTTAATGTTTGTTTTATTTTGTTAACTTTTCAAGAATATAATACTGGATTTCTTAATGATTTTGCAAATAAGAACATACAATTTTGAAATTGAATCTATTAGATATAGCTAAATCAACTAACTTTATTATCTACAATAAATATAAGAATGTATTAAATGAAAATGTTTTTTATTATGAGAAATAAAAATAAATTTCTACTTTTTAAATTTTTAATCAACGCTCCAGAGTTAATAAATTATGTGTTATTTTAGTGTAATTTATAAGCATTATAGCCTCTATATATGATAATAATCAACTTTGGCTTTCATTTTAACTAATATATATTTATATGCATTATATAAAAATTATCTGTTTATGCATTTTATCCTTACTGGATCAGTTTGGATCGGTCAAGCCACCCACCATTGGAGGGAAGAGATTCATTGTTGTTGTGGTTGATGACTACTTGAGATATACATGGGTGAGACTACTTTAGACCAAGGATGAAGTTAAGCTTCAACTTCCAGAGCTCATCCTTCAAGTGCAAAACAATAAATGAGTCATCGTGAAGATAATCAGATCAGATAACGAGACTGAGTTTTGCAATGGTCCGTTGATGGATTTCTGTGCAGAAGTTGACATTGCTCACGATAAGTCAGCTCCAAGAACCCCCCCAGCGGAATGGTCTTGCCGAGCGGAGAAACAGAACACTTAAGGAGGCAGTGAGGACCATGCTTGCTGAAGCTGACTTAAAAGGAAGGCTATTGGGGAGAAACCTTGATGACGGCGTGTTATACATAATAGAAGTGCTATCAACAATCGCCATCACAAAACCCCGTACGAGGTCTACAATGGTTGTAAGCCTTCTATAGCTCATCTACGTGCTTTTGGTTCTCCATGTTACATTCATAATAATGGAAAATCTAAGTTAAATACTTTTAGTCCCAAGACGGATGAAGGTGTGTTCTTGGTTATGGACATCCTTCATACAAGGGATATATAGTACTTAACAAGACCACAGGACTTGTGGAAGTTAGGGCTGACAATTCGTGCGTGTTGGGTCGTTATCGTGTCGTGTCTTATCGTGTTGGGTCGTTATCGTGTTTGAGCTTAACAAGTTCGTGTTGTGTTTGTGTTTGAGCTTAACAGGTTCGTGTTGTGTTCGTCTTTGAGCTTAACATGTCCGTGTTGTGTTCGTGCCCATTATTATCGTGCGTGTTCGTGTCGTGTTATCGTGTCGAATCAAAATTCCTTAGTCCTAAGTGTACACCTGGCAATTTCTGTAAGGCAGATCATTATCGTGTCGGGTCATTATCGTGTCATGTCGTTATCGTGTCGTGTTGTTATCGTGTCGTGTTGTTATCGTGTCGTGTGATATAGTGTTTGAGCTTAACGGGTTCGTGTCGTATTCGTGCTTGCTATTATCATGCGCGTTCGTGTCATGTTATCGTGTGTGTTAGAAATTGCCAGCCCTAGTGGAAGTAACATGCTCTATTGTTTTTTATGAGTGTATCTTAGTGTGTGGGACCTTGAAGGACCTAGAGCTTGGTGATCACAGATCAAGGATGCCTGTGAGAAACTAAGTTCTGAAAAGGAAATATCCAATACAGTTTCTCAAGCTAGATCTATGAATGATAAACTAAGTGCTCCAGAGGACCAGGCCGGTGATGCAACTAACCTTGTTGAGGCCATAGATTCACTAACAATTACTGCAGGTATCAATCAAGGGGGAACCTCAGACGTTCAAGATGAAACTCAGTTTGGAGGCCAAACTGAAACTGAGTTGCCTACCCAAGCTTACTTACCTGAAGATGAAGAAGTTTATCCAGATGAGGTTCAACCTGAAGTGAATCAAGAAGATCAAGGAATGCAGATAGTAGAAGTCATTAGAGGAGAAGAAGGTTCAAGTAAAGGAGCTGAAGATCAAGTTCCTACTCCAGAAGATCTAGCAACGGTGGAATCAACCTTAGTTCAAGTTCCAGTATCAGGAACAGACGGTACTGAGGATCCTGGAGCTTTTGTTGCAAACTCAGTACGCACGAGACAAGAAAGCACATTGCTTACTTATTTTATCTCTCAGAATCCAAAGCCCACGAAGATTGGAGATGCTCTGAAGTCAACTGACTGGATCAATGCCATGCAAGAGGAGCTTGCTAAATTCAACAGAAATGAAGTATGGTACTTGGTAGATCAACCGAATCACCAGTCAGTAATTGACACCAAATGGGTATTTAAGAATAAGAGAGATGAGATCGGAAACATAGTAAGGAATAAAGCAAGACTCGTGGAAAAGGGATATGCTCAGTGTGAAGGGATCGACTTTGATGAGATCTTTGCTCCCGTGGCTAGACTAGAAGCTATCAGACTATTCCTTGCTTATGTTGTGCATTACAACTTCACAGTATTCCAGATGGATGTGAAGAGTGCGTTTCTGAATGGGGAGCTCAAAGAGGAAGTATATGTGGAACAGTCCCTAGGTTTTGAAGAAGGAAATCAAGTTTATAAATTGAGGAAGACTCTTTATGGGTTGAAACAAGCACCCCGAGCTTGGTATGTGATCACTGTAAAATCTACAGATAAATTATAGTAACATGACAAATAAAATTTATAATTCAAGTCGAACCCAAGAGAATTGTGTGGGGAAATTATATCATGTACTAATAATAGTCCTAAAATTTATTGTTTGAGTAAACAGAAAATAGGGTTTTGATTTTGAAAAGTAAAGAAAACATAATTGAAAAGCAAACTTAAAGAACACAGATTCTAAGGCAAACACTCATTTAGAATACATGCAAAATTAATCAACTTATCATTTGTGGGAAATCAGAATACTACAATTTAATAATAATAATCAACATTTTTGAATAAACAGATTTAATCCCTACAATTTATTATCTTCCCTTAAGACAAAAAATTAATTGTATTCAAATCCTTTTTCCTGTTATTAATTTTCTTCTCTCAGTCTTTCAATTAATAACTATAAATCTAGAATTAATATTATCTCTCGATCTTTCAATTCTAGATTCTAAAAATTACATCAGGAATTTAAAACCATGCATATTGAGTTGATTAATCTAAACATGCATTCATAATTGAATATTCATATCCCTAGAACCCGCTAGGGTTTCTAGCCACTCATCGCATGTAGAAATCCAAAGAAAACATATTATTATAGTTCATAATTAAAACTTACAAGAAAAATAAAGGGTTTCGTGTTCACCAAACTTCCAAAACTCTAAAAACTTTATTGCAGAATAAACATTCGAAAGATAACTAAAAAGTCAAAAATGCAAGGGTATTTATAGAGTTGGATGTGTATCTTATCAAATCTAGGACTAAAAATAAGATATAATTCGAATTAAATCGAATTTCTCTCTTTAGATTTTTGCGTCGGTCGATATGTCCACGCGTCGGTCGACGTGGGTGTCCACGTCGGTCGATATAGCTCCAAGTCGGTCGACGCGTATGTCTACATCGGTCAATATGGTCTCCATGTCAGTCGATACCGAGACCTCCACTTTTCCAGACTTAGCCATTTCTCGCCCCTTGATAAACTGTAGAAACAGCGAGCAAATAAATTTTTACACCCTAAGGTGGTCGATCCCACAAGGACTGTGCAACGAAATATCTCGAGTACTAGCTATAGTTTTTAGAACATAGAAGTTTGAGGAATTTAAACACTGGGATTTAGTTTTGGAATTGAAAGATAACAATACAATAATTTAAAGGTTTTGAAAAATAATAATTAAAGATACAAATCGTAGGGCAGATAATCTAAACTTCAGCATGCAAATTCATCAACTCAGCAATGGGGATAAATCAGATTTTAATGGATTAAATTCCTTGGTCAGGCAATAAAACCCTAGATTAGTAAATTGTGACTATCTCCTCTCGGTCTCAAGAACACAAACTTAGTCAATCTCAATAATTATCTAATTAATTCATACACGTGATTCTTCCTTTTGAGACAGAAAACAAGTATATTTAATATTCTCTTCCTATTACCAATTTTCACCTCTCGGTCTTTCAATTGATAATTATAAACCTAGATCCAAATTCATCTCTCGATCCTTCTATAAATCTAGATTCAATTAATTAATCACAAGAAATTAAACCATGCTATAGAGTTGATTTCATTCAAACATGCATCAGAAAAGAATATCAAAAGCCCTAGAACCTGTTAGGGTTTCTAGCCACAAATCATGACTGAGAATAAAGAAAACCTTTTATTAATTACCTCAACAATTGCAGAGGAACCTTCAATGTCTTGTAAAAACACCAATGCCAAAATATTATATGTGTAAAAACAAGGGTAAATTTCGTGCCTATTGAGTTCCCTATTTATAGAGGAGCCAAAACATCTAAACTTGGTATTGAGTTAAAATAACAAAAATTGCCAAATTGGGATTTTTTCCTTCTCGCATTTCTGTGTTGATCAACATGCACCACGTCGATCGACACACATGCAAGTCAAAATACAGGCAACTCCTTCATGTCGATCAAGTCCCTTTTCCTCCAAGTCGATCGACACCGGGGGTGTCGATCGACATGCACGCAAGCATGTCGAGCCTCCTTCCTACATCCGACCTTTGTGTCGATCGACATGCACTGCGTCGATCGACACAGAGGTAATGCTTTGGATTTTTGGCACGTCTTCCAACTTGGTCGACTTCCCGTGTGTCAATCATAGCAGCAACTCTGTTCTTCACGGCTCTTTTCATTATTTGACCTCTTTTTAGCCCAAAATTCCTGCAAAACTCTCCATCAATTGCATAACATCCTATAAAATAGACTCATGCACATAAATAGCTAGAAACCTAAACTAATTAAACTAAAACAATGGAGAAAAACATGGATAAGTGAGTACAAATATGAACTTATCGAACCCCCCAAACTTGAATACTTGATTTTCCTCAATCGAAGAAAAGAAAGAAAAGAAATCTCAAGTAGTTGAAAGTGCAATGCCTCACAAGATTCTTCACAATCAGATCGTCAATTCACATCACACATGCAATTTGAAAGAGATATGAAATTCATCAACTTCGGAAGACTCACAAGCTAGTGTTTCGCTCATGCACTCAAGTGCTTGGATTTTCAATGAAAGCCCTCACAACATGTATGAAGAAATTTCTACCATAGGCTTGCAAAATTTATAGAATCTCCACTGCTTATTTGTGCACACAATTCAAGAATAAAAAAAGACTTTGATTAGGTTGTAATGTAGTCTTTTTTTGAAGGGTAGAAAAAATTTGGCCAAGTGACTAAATCAAATGAGTTAGCTACTCTCAACAAATCATGCCACTATCTAACTATATCCACCCATCTCCTAATATTTTCAACGCAAACTAAGGCTCCTTTTCTTTTCTAATCTTTTTATGCTCTTAAAAGTTTTATTTAATCATTTGAGCTTATAAGGACACAATCATTTTTCTCTCTTTCTTTTTTCTAGAGCCCAACCTTCTTTTGTATACCAATGTTGAAATTTCTTATCCACCTATAAACATTACCTTTATTTCACTCAAATCCTATAGACAAGATTCCATTCACCTTTTTCATAGCACTATCTCATAGACAAAATAGAACTACAAAGTTTTTCTTAACTCATAGACCAAGAAAGAAAAAGTAACAGACTCAAAGGGGCTAACCAAAGGATAAAACATCACAAGGGACAGTGTTTGGGATAATTTGGCTAAAAAAGACGGTCTAAGATCATTTTCTATCATTGTGCTATGCAGTCTCGAAACAGAACAGAAGCAAGTTCTTGAGAAACGAAAACATACATACGAATCTCACATCGAGCGAAAAAGGCTCACAATCTCACTGGGTTAAAAAATTTCTTCCTTAGTCAATTTCAGTCCACTCAAACATTACGCAAGTGTAAGTTTCAATTAGATCCTATCATGCGGTATTCTACATTCATAGGCAATCAACCACAATTGAAATCAAATCAAACTCATCCCTAATCGATTTTAACTCACAATTAGTTCAAATGGGTTCAATTATTCAACAATTTTCCTCATCACTATATTCATATTTTTTTAGGCAAATATTTTAAATAAACAAAACATTTCAAAGAAAGCAATAAATGATAGATAAGTTTGAATTTCCGGTCCACATCCCCCCAAACTTATTTCGAACCCGGAGAGTTGGAAAAAGTTTGAAAATCAGACAAGAAAAAGAACTTGTAATTGACTGTTGATCTTAGATATCAACATTTTTATCCACCGGAGGAATCAGCTCGTCACGACGAAGAATTGTAGCAACTTGCACTTTGTGTCGATCGACACAGAGCCTTCTTGTCAACCCATGCCTCGAGTCAAAGTGTAACTCCGTGCGTACCTCTGTGTCGATCGACATCAGGCATGTCGATCGAAACATAGGTAAATCCTCCACTGTTTTGTTTTTTTTTATTTAAATAAAGCAAAGGAAAAATAGAAACCTGAACATAAAGTTAAACACACCAACGAAAATAAAAAATAAAAACAATGGAAATTGAAAAAAACATGTAAAAGTTGGGTTACCTCCCAACAAGTGCTTATTTAACATCGAAGCTCGACGGTACCTCTTTTCTCAGAACCAAGGCGAGCTAGAACGCACTCGCCTTCCTCGGGCATCCACCATGTAGACAAGTCGATCTTGAATGACAACAGTGAGCTCGGGATGAGATGGTGAAATTGACAATTTTGCTACCTCATTCCCTCGCTCCCATTCTTGAGTGGCTTGGTCTTCCTTGTCTTCTTCAAGTTCTTCCTCTTCCTCTTCATAGTTTTCGATGGAGGTGATTCTGTAGCATTCGGATTGCTATCGGCTTTTGTCGAGCTTAAAAGTAATCTTCTCCTCATTGGCTCGAAGAGTGATCTCCACACCGTGGCAATCAATCAGAGCATCACTTGTATCCAAGAATTCTCTTCCCAAGATAAGGGAGTGCTGCCATCTTCCTTCATGTCCAAGACCACGAAATCTGCAAGAAAAATAAGATGACCTACTTGAATAAGTACATCTTCAAGTATACCTTTCGGGCGAGACACAGAGCGGTTTGCCATTTGCAGTGTGATGGTGGTCGACCTCAACTCTCCAATATTGAGGCGCAGGAAGATGGAATAAGACATTAGATTGATGCTGGCTCCTGTGTCGCACAACACCTACAGGAATGCGATCCCCCCGATCTCAAATGGAATTGAGAAGCATCATGGATCACTTCTCTTGACTAGAAGCTTCTTCTATAGGATCATATTGCACTGCTCATGAAGCTTGACTGTTAAGTTCTCCACAAAATGCATCTTCTCGCTTATCAACTTTTGGAAATACTTCATGTAACTTGGAATTTCACTCAAAGCTTCAATTAGTGGCAAATTAATGCTTACCTTCTTCAAGTTCTCAACAAACCGAGAGAACTTGGAGTCCTTCTTTTGGTTGGAAAAGCGTTGAGGGAAGAGCGTCGGAGGTGGTTTGGTAGCTTTGGAACTTGAGTTATTGAGCTGGGGAGTCCTCTGTGTCAACTGGGCAGCATCTTTGTCTACTTGGCTTCTATGTCGACCGATAAAACCTGGAAAAACACACCATGACAAACATAATACCCCATAAACCTTGACTCATGCTCAAAATGTACTAGTAAACTCAATAAAACCAAATGAATAATAAAAAATAAGATATATAAGTGAGTTAAATTACGAGCTTATCAGTTTGAGACCTTGCCTCAGTTTCTTCTCAAGAACGGTTTTCGGAAAGGGAAGATCGACACAATTCTGTTCAGGATCAAGGATGGATCAGACATCCTTTTGGTTTAGCTATGTCGATAATATTATCTTCGGATGCAGAAACTTGAAGTTATGTGAGAAGTTTGCCCAACTTATACAAAACAACTTCCAAACGAGCATGATGGGTAAGCTGACTTACTTTCTAGGTCTTCAAGTTATTCAGTCCGAAGGAGGAATCTTCATCAAACAAAAGAAGTATTCCTATGACCCCGCCCTTAAGGATTCCTATGACCCCGAGTGCTCATATCAACCTTGATGAAGAAGGTGAAGCAATCAACCCAACCACGTATAGAGGCATTATTGGATCGTTGCTGTACTTAACTGCAAGTAGGCCAGATATTTCCTGCTCAATTGGAGTATGTGCGAGGTTTCAAGCTAATCCAATGAAATCGCACACAGAGGCTGAAAGAAGGATTGCAAAATACCTTAAAGGGACAGAATCCTTAGGTATTTGGTATCCCAAAACTGACGAGCTTACTTTGAATGCTTACTCAGACTCAGATTTCGGAGGATGCAAAATCGACCGTAAGAGCACAAGTGAAACATGTCAGTTCATAGGACACAAGCTCGTAAGTTGGTTCAACAAGAAACAACTGATGGATTTATATACTGAAAGCATTATGATTGGTATATTATGTACAAGGTCGATTGGTTAATATACTGGGAATCATAAATGTTGTATGTTCATCTCCTGTCTGAATTAACAAACATGTGTTGCAAACACAATTATCCTCTTATCTTGTCGATAGGGAGATCATACGGTGTGTAGAAGATCACGGAAGATCGTATGGATTGTTTGACCTAGCGAGATATAAATGGTTATCACAGCTGAGACAGTTCCAGGATAAACTGTCGGTGTAGGCTGCAGCATACGCAGTAATAATCATCTTATCTTGGATGACATGGTATGCTGGTGTGGGGCACACATTGACAAGGACCTAAGTCGAGATCGATTCTTTTATCTGACATTAAAAGAATCTAGATCTCTATGGCTTGATGAGATCCTAAGCCTATATGAACGTACAAAAGTATATGCAGATTGTGTATTACTTTGAGTTGCAGTGAAAGGCTCTAGTTGAGCTTGTATATCTGTATCTTGGGTAATAGCAGTTTGTGTATGACTGTCTGGTACTGGAACTAGGTAACCACATCCAGTATAGGATGGTGATATTCCCTGAACAACTCAAAAGGTTCGTTATGCTAAAGTCCTGCAGGCTGATTAAGTTCAAGCATAAGTGAAAAGGTTTGAGTGGATTGATTTAGGAATATAAGATGTTAATTAATTAAATAGCTTGTCAGAGCTTAAATTAATTAACGAATGTCTGTAACCTTAAATGTGGGGATATACCGATTCCATGCAACCCGTACCTCAAAACGTGGTAGCAAAGAGGTAGGACAATATTGATTCTCTGGTGGAATGAATCAATATTAATTAATTAATTATATTATGGGTTGAATATGAGAATTAATTAATTGATAGGCCTCACTTGCTATTTGCATTCTGGTCCCTGGTCTGACCCATGAAACTCAAGCCCAATAGAAGTCCAGTATTTTCCTATAAATAGGCCTCAGTTCCTCAGATCTCAACACAACACAAGATCATAAGTTGCACACAACAAACCTGGTTTCGGGAGCTGTGGTGGTCGACTAGATCTGAGAAACGAGGAGGAAATTCTGCTCCTCAACCGGGCAAGGAATCTTCAGGGAATCTTCACCAGATATTCAGATTGAGTTGGGATATAGATCAGAAGATCAGATCAGGAGGATTTTCTCTCTTCTCTCTCTCCTTGTTTATTCGATAATAATTAACTTATTTTCATAAGATTTATTTCCTCAATCTGTTAGGAATTAAATCTTTGTGTGTGGGAAAGATCAAGAGGAATCTCCGCACACTCGTTCTTCAGGGTTTCGCAATCCAGGTATTCCGCATAAACCCCCTTATGCATATTCAATAGGAGCATGCTAGGATTAATCATAGGCATAGCAATTTATTTTTGATATTCCAATTAACGATCCTTGGCAAACGGACTTCGTGATTCAGTTCACGAATCCCTTCAATTGGTATCAGAGTCAGGTTAAATTAATTGACTCTATCGAAAAAATAATATTGCCTATGATCTGCATGATAATTATTATTGAATGATTGCATGGGTTTTGGATTGTATGTTCATGTTTTTTTCGTCCTCGTGGTTCTCGGGTTAATCCTCCCTTTTTATATGGATTCGTTTTTCACCCACAAGATAAATCCGTGGTTAGATTTAGATTTCAGAATGTAATTAGATATTTTGAATGTAATATTTTATTTCAAAACTTAAATGTGTAAAATGAAGAACGAAGAACACGAAGAACGAAGGGCCGCAAAAGGACGCATGACAGTGCCGGCACGGCAGCATGGCCGTGCACGACGGGGCACGGCGGACGGTGCGCAGCCCCGTGGAAACCCTAGGGTTTCAGCGCGTGCGCACGCAGGTGGGGGCCGCGCGGCCACAGCCATCAGGGCCGGGGTACGGCGGCTCCGGGCGAGGCTGACGGCGCGAGGGGGCGAGGCAGGCGACAGTCAGGATGGCTGCGCGCGGGCTAGGGCGCGACGGGGCACGCGCAACATGGCAAGCTCTAGAGCTTGCACGCGCACGTGCATTACCCGCGCGGGCCTGTGCGCGCTCACCGGCGACAGGTGCTGGCCCCTCGGCCGACGTCGGCGGGCGGAGCAGGTGGTGCGGCGGTGGCTCGGGTGGCCGGCGACAAGACTGGGCGCGCGAGCCGGATGCGTGAAAACCCTAGGTTTTTGCGTGGTTTGCGCGAGCTTACGATTCCGTTCTTGTGAAATTCTGGTGAGTCACGGAGGTCGACGGTGGAGAAGAAAAGTGAACGGCGGTTCGGGCGACGGTTGGGGCAAGCTGGGGCGGCGGCATGCAAAACGGGCAACGGCCAGAGGAGGCGGCATTGCGGGCTGCAACCATGCACGTACGTGCATGGCTGTTGTGCATACCGGGAGCCCTCACGGCGGCGGCGAGTCGCCGGCGGTGGTGGTTCGC
>JAPKLW010000420.1:341113-352954 GCA_026898455.1 Plectranthus barbatus
GGTTAACTGGCCCAGTTGTCCAAATTTTTTATGGATCAAATCTTGGAGACCCAGATTCAGAAAATAAATTCAGATCACAGTCCAAGTAGTGGGAGCCCAGTCGAAGATCTGTATAATTAATTTCAACTTGTAATAGTTAGAATTAATTTTATTTTGTATCATGGGGCCACGAGGACATTTTTTATTTTTTTATTATCTGTCTTCGCATGATATATGTATTTAATTTAATTGCGCAGCATATAAGCATGTTGTAGATAATAGAAGCACGCTTACTGCTTTTATTTACAGCTTTAAAGCATGCTATGTGATTTATTTTGTGTAATTAATTATAATATAAATTCGGGGTTCATTCTATGCATGATAGAATTTTAGCAATGTTATAATTATGGCTACATAAAATAATCTGTGCAATTGAACCTTATGAACTAAAAAATTACTAAGCTCATAAGTTAGTAAGACCTCCACAAAGCGATCCTTTATTGGAAGTGGGTAATTTATTAAGTAAACGTCTACATGTGTAGCTTACTTAATTTATTATTCATAAGTTCTAATAGATAGGATTTCTTAAAACAAACATTTATTTCATGTGAGAAGTGGGACTTCATGCGTAAATGTCTACATGTGTAGCTTGCGTATTGAGTTTTCATAAGTTCTCTAGGGATTGAATTAAATGAGACAGCCTTATTATAGGGATCGGGTGTGTTCTAATAGATCCTTATATGAGAGGGTTGACTTTGGTGGTAAGCTAGCTTAGATGTTATCCAGAGTATAACTCATTTGTGATGTCCCTGCTCAGTAGGATAATATGGTCTTAAGTTAGTCTCCAATTATTAATTCCATTTGTCTAAGGAACCCGGGCATGGATTGGAATTAAAGGGCTGGAATTGAAAGATGCAATCTGGTTAAGTGTTTTGTTGTAAACGTCCACATGTGTGGCTTGCAATAGTAATACTTAGGCAAATTGGAGGAAACATTAATATTGCTTTGTCATAAGGTTTCAATATTTTATTATTTCAATAGTTTGCGACTATCTTTTAATTTTTGCTTTAATTTATTGTTTTCAGACATGTCTATTGCTCACGTTGTCAACCTCTTAATAACAAACCCTTTAACTGGTCCGAATTTTCCTGAGTGGAAGTTATGCTTCATGGAAATACTCTGCACTGCAAAACATGCCCATATACTTTACATGGACCCTATAACTCCCAAGTATTGGAACTGTACTAGTTATGAGCGAGTGTTCTATGACAGATGGGTAGCTTCTGATGAGTTTGCCCGCAGACTCATCATGAAGAGTCTGTCTAGAGAATTAAAGCTCAAGTACAAGAAGTTTCGAACTGCTGTTGAGATATGGAGGGACCTTGTGAAAGTTTATGGGAAGATGAGACGAACTGTCAGTTATAATCTTGTGGAGGACTTGGTCTGCAAGAGGATGACTGATGGGAGTTCGTTGCTTATGCACTTTGTCAGTATGATGAGAATTATGAGAAAGTACAGAAAGAGAGGTGGACAAGTCAGTAAGCGGGCAGAAATAAACATTTTCCTGCACTCTCTGTCTGATTCTTATGATGATTTCATCAAGTACCTTGGTACCAGGCGCGAGTTTACTCTTCCTGAGTTGCTCTTAGCCCTGATGCGAGAGGAATCTGACCTTAGGGCATTGGAATTTGCTCCAACTTTGTCAGCTTTTGACAAGACAGTTGCTGAAGCAAAGGAAATGCTTAAAAGGTTAGATGAAGCTGATTTAGCAGAAGATGTCATCAGGCCATGCAAACGCAAGTGAAGTGAAGTAGATTGTCTAGTGCTCGGAACGGGTAGACAAGGTACGTCATGTGCATTTATAATGAAAACATGTTTAACATCGGTTTCTAACCATTCTTGGGTAGTTGATACTGGAGCTACTGATCATGTTTGTTATACTTTGCAGGGGTTCAGGCCGACAAGGCAGCTGAAGCATGACGAGATTACCATCTCAATGGGCAGCGGAGAGCGAGTCTCAGCAGTAGTCATTGGAGATTTTACTTTATGCTTTGAAAACAATGTTTTGATTTTGAGAGATGTTTTATATGTGCCGGTTTTTCGGCGGAACTTAATTTCAGTTTCCAAGTTATTTTGTGATGGATATTCAGTTATTTTTTATAGTGGAGTTTCCATCATTGGTAATAACGGTGTTATCTGTCATGGCAAACTGATTGACTCTCTCTATATCATTGATTGTATGCATAAATCTTCCGTGAATGTTGCAAACTCATCCAATAATAATAATCATTTAAAGAGAAAGTTTTCTTCCAATGAGGATCAAACATATCTCTGGTACTTGAGACTAGGTCACATCAATCTAAAGAGGATTAAAAGATTAGCATGCGATGGGCTCTTGGATTCTTTTCAAGTGGTACCGCATCAAATATGTGAGTCCTGTATAGAGGGAAAAATGACGACCAGACCTTTTAAAGCAAGTCAGTCTCGAGCAGAGAATGTGTTGGAATTGATCCACTCTGACTTATGTGGACCAATGTTCACGCAAGCTCGTGGAGGTTATGAGTACTTCGCCACATTCATTGACGATTACTCAAGATTCAGATATGTCTATTTGCTTCGCCATAAGTCTGGATGCTTTGAGAAATTCAAAGAGTTTAGGACTGAGGTAGAAAAGAAGCTAGGAAAGACTATCAAGACACTACGATCAGATCGTGGTGGTGAATACCTCAGTAACGAGTTCTTGCAGTACTTGTTAGATAACGGGATTTCATCCCAGTGGACTGCACCAGGAACCCCTCAACAAAATGGTGTAGCGGAAAGAAGAAATAGAACTCTCTTGGAAATGGTCAGGTCGATGATGAGTTATGCAAGCTTGCCTATTTCATTTTGGGGATATGCCTTGGTGACAGTGGCCTACTTGCTTAACCTGGTACCTTCTAAATCAGTTCCTAAAACACCTCTGGAACTCTAGTATGGGCGAAAGCCAAGTTTGAACAGAGTGAGGGTTTGGGGTTGTCCAGCATATGTGCTGACAAAGGAACCTGATAAGTTAGAAAGTAGGTGTAAGCTGATGTTTTTTGTAGGATATCCCAGGCAAACGAAAAGTGGTTATTTCTATTGTCCTGAGAATCAGAAAGTCGTTGTCAGCACCAACGCAAGATTCTTGGAGGACGAATATGTAAGAAACCACAGATCCAAGAGTGAAATTGTCCTCCAAGAGCTTGAGGACAAGGAAGCAATTCCATCAGGAAAGCCCAGTGTAATGGTAAATCCACCTATAACAGGTGAGGCTATACCAACACTGCCACTAATGCAAGGTATGGGACCAACGCGTACTGTGCCAACTACTGACACGGTTCAGATACCTCGTCGCAGTGGGAGGGTTATCTACCAACCCAAAAGGTTTATGTTCGTGGGAGAGTCTTCTGACTTGATCCCGGAAAATAGACTGGATGATACCGATCCCTGGACATATGACGAGGAGGTATCTGATAAAGATGCAGACAAATGGCTGATCGCCATGGATTCGAAAATAGAATCTATTACGGCTATGGATGCATACCAGAAGACTGATTTGCCAGATGGCTGTTGAGCCATAGGGTGCAAATGAGTATACAAAAGAAAGAAAGAAAGGAGCGAATGGTGAAATTACAGATTTCAAAGCAAGGCTAGTGGCGAAGGGTTATAGTCAGAAAGAAGGTGTAGACTATGACGAGACCTTCTCACCGGTAGCCATGCTTAAGTCCATTCGTATACTCCTAGCCATAGAAGCACATAAGGACCTAGAAATCTGGCAGATGGATGTCAAAACTGCGTTTCTAAACGGGTACCTTGAAGAAGGTAGGGACATCTATATGCAACAGCTAGAAGGTTATGTGCAGAAGGGCGAAGAACATTTGGTCTGGAAGCTAAGGAAGTCGCTGTATGGACTTAAACAAGCTTCACGGTCATGGAATCTGCATTTTGATGAAGTGATTAAATCCTATGGATTTTCACAATGCTCAAACGAGAGTTACGTGTACCGTCTATGTGTCAGCAGAAGCGTGGTGTTCCTTGCACTTTATGTAGATGATATTCTCCTATTTAGCGACAATGTGGAAGTATTGTCGGGCATAAAGGGGTGGTTATCCGAGCAGTTTCATATGAAGGACCTTGGGGAGGTAGGATACATCCTAGGGGTAAAAGTATTGCGGGAGCACAATAAGAGGATGCTGATCTTGTCTCGAGGATCATATGTGGATACTGAGATTGCCCGTTTCAGCATGCAAACTGCCAAGAAAGGTCTATTACCCTTCAGACATGGCATATATCTTTCCAAGGATCAGTGTCCGGTGACACAAAGGGACAAAGTTGAAATGAGGAACGTGCCGTATGCATCGGCTGTGGGGAGCCTCATGTATGCAATGCTATGCACGAGGCCAGATATCTGCTTTGCTGTAGGCATGGTAGCGAGATACCTGTCTAACCCTGGATAGGCGCATTGGACCGCGGTAAAGCACATACTCAAATACCTAAAAAGGACTAGAGACTATTATCTCGTCTATCAGTGTAAGGAGTTGTGCCCTGTGGGTTATACTGATTCAGATTTCCAGGCAGACCGAGACGAAAAGAAGTCCACCTCTGGCTATGTGTTTACATTGGGAGGTGGGTCCATATCATGGAGGAGTGCAAAACAGAAGTGCATTGCGGACTCCACCATGGAAGCAGAATATGTGGCAGCTTCTGAAGCTTCGAAAGAAGCAGTATGGTTTCAAAACTTCCTTCTGGAGTTGGACGTGATTCCTAAGCTGCCCAAGACAATCACAATATATTGTGATAATTCGGGAGCTGTGGCTAATTCAAAGGAACCACGAACTCACAGAGCTACAAAACACATTGAAAGGAAGTAAGGGGTGATGTGCTAGTGGAGAATATTGATACAAGAATAATCTAGCGGATCCATTCACAAAGGCTCTGCCCCAGAAGGTCTACAAGATGCATGTACGTAACCTTGGGCTGAGGGCAAAGCTATCCACGTAGAATTTTTGATGTAATAGCTAGATTAGTTTAGACGCGTTATACTCTGGAAAGCACATGTATAATGCTTTGAGTATAAGTGGGATATTGATGGATTTATATACTGAAAGCATTATGATTGGTATATTATGTACAAGGTCGATTGGTTAGTATACTGGGAATCATAAATGTTGTATGTTCATCTCCTGTCTGAATTAACAAACATGTGTCGCAAACGCAATTATCCTCTTATCTCGTCGATAGGGAGATCATACGGTGTGTAGAAGATCATGGAAGATCTTATGGATCGTTTGACCTAGCGAGATATAAATGGTTATCACAGCTGAGACAGTTCCAGGATAAACTGTCGGTGTAGGCTGCAACATACACAGTAATAAACATCATATCTAGGATGGCTTGGTATGCTGGTGTGGGGCACACATTGATAAGGACCTAAGTCGAGATCGATTCTTTTATCTGACATTAAAAGAATCTAGATCTCTATGGCTTGATGAGATCCTAAGCCTAAATAAAGGTACAAAAGTATATGCAGATTGTGTATTACTTTGAGTTGCAGTGAAAGGCTCTAGTTGAGCTTGTATATCTGTATCTTGGGTAATAACAGTTTGTGTATGACTATCTGGTACTAGAACTAGGTAACCACATCCAGTATAGGATGGTGACATTCCATGAACAGCTCAAAATGTTCGTTATGCTAAAGTCCTGCAGGCTGATTAAGTTCAAGCATAAGTGAAAAGGTTTGAGTGGATTGATTCAGGAATATAAGATGTTAATTAATTAAATAGTTTGTCAGAGCTTAAATTAATTAACGAATGTCTGTAACCTTAAATGTGGGGATATACCGAGCCCATGCAACCCGTACCTCAAAACGTGGTAGCAAATAGGTAGGATAATATTGATTCTCTGGTGGAATGAATCAATATTAATTAATTAATTATATTCTGGGTTGAATATGGGAATTAATTAATTGATAGGCCTCATTTGCTATTTGCATTCTGGTCCCTGGTCTGGCCCATAAAACTCAAGCCTAATAGAAGTCCAGTATTTTCCTATAAATAGGCCTCAGTTCCTCAGATCTCAACACACCACAAGATTATAAGTTGCACACAGCAAACCAGGTTTTGGGAGCTGTGGTGATCGACTAGATCTGAGAAATGAGGAGGAAATTCTGCTTCTCAATCGGGCAAGGAATCTGAAGGGAATCTTCACCAGATATTCATATTGAGTTGGGATACAGATAAGAAGATCAGATCAGGAGGATTTTCTCTCTTCACTCTCTCCTTGTTTATTCGAAAATAATTAACTTATTTTCATCATATTTATTTCCTCAATCTGTTAGGAATTAAATCTTTGTGCGTGGGAAAGATCAAGAGGAATCTCCGCGCACTCGTTCTTCAGGGTTTCGCAATCCAGGTATTCCGCATAAACCCCCTTATGCATATTCAATAGGAGCATGCTAGGATTAATCATAGGCATAACAATTTATTTTTGATATTCCAATTAACGATCCTTGGCAAACAGACTTCGTGATTCAGTTCACGAATCTCTTCAGCAAACATTCAGTGGCCACATCAACAATTAAAGTTGAGTATGTTGTTGTTGCAAGCTTTTGTGCTCAAGTGCTATGGATCAAGCAACAATTACTTGATTATGAGGTCGAAACTGGGTGTGTACCGATCTACTATGATAATAGCAGTGCAATGTGCATAACGAGGAACCCAGTTCATGTAGGGTTTTTACGTGAACCGAATCACCAAAACCAAACTGAACCGGATCGATCGATGGATATTGCTCATAAGTAATTATTCTCAAAACCCTAGCATGCTCCTATGAATTTAATACAAAATTGTGGATCGAGAGATTTACCGTAAATCCATAGAGTCTGAACCGATCTTTTGCGTTTGAATTCCAAAATCCAATTCAACCACGCAATCCGATTTTATCTGCGGAATCAGAAATTAGAACCCTAATTTCTAAATAAAATCGAAAACAAGAAAGAACAAAGGGAAAGAATTCTGTTCTCCAGATTAGATCTTCAGATCTGTATCCCAATGCTGTTCAGATCTACTACTGGTGAGGACTTCGTAGATCTGTGTTCTGAGCAGGACCAGAATCGAAATTCTCCTCCTCTCTCTCCAAAGTCGGCGCCCCCTTCTCTCTCTCCTAGGTTTAGTGTGTTTCAACTGTGTTATGAAGTGACTAGGGTTTCAGAGAGAGAGCTGTCTATTTATAGACCTGGGGTTTTATCCCTAATGGGCTCTTTGGGCTCAATTCAGCATATTTAATTGGGCCAGACCTGGGACCTAATGCAAATAATAAAGTGGGCCTATAAATTAATTAATTCCCATGTCCACAACCCAGGACACAATTAATTAATTAATATTAATTATTTTTCACCACAGAATTAATACTGACCTACCCCTTTATTACCACGTTGTGAGAACGGGTTGCATTAATTGAGAATCCCCATATTTAAGGTTACCGGACATCCATTAATTAATCGGAGCCTCTGACAAGCTCTAAATACAATTAATTAATATCTTATAATTCCTGAGTAGTACCACTCAAACCTTATCACTCGTGCCTGAACTTAATCAGCATGCAGGACTTTGGCACGATGAATGTTATTGAGTTCCTCAGGGAATGTCCCCATCCTATTACTCGGATATGGTTACCTAAGTTCAGTCTCAGGCGGTACTACACGAACTGTTGTTACCCAAGATGCGGATATACGAGCGCGCTGTGTTGGCTCTCCACCATGGCAAGTCAAAGCAACAATCAACCCGTGCAAACCCCTGAACCTTCGTTAGGGTTTGGACTCAATCAATATAACGAGATCTTTTATTCGCTGATGTCAGACAGACGAATATATCTCACTGCGGTCCATCAATACGCCACCTCTGCATACCAGCATGTCAAGTAACCAAGACAGACTACTTATTCCGACAATGACGCAGCCATTCGGACAGACGTATCCTCATACGCTGTCTCGGCTGTGATCATGTTTATGTCTCACTAGGTCAAGTGATCATACTGTCTTCTGCGATCTACAACACGCCGTATGATCGTCCCTATCGGTGAGACAAGAGGATACCATTGTTCATACATGTACGATTGTTAATAGATAGGAGAAATAAACCGTTGTATAAACATTGTAATAAATGCTTTCAGTATACAAAACCCATCAGTTCACCATTCCAGAACCAAGCACATCGACATAAGACATCATTTCATAAGAGACCATGTCGATAAGAAGGATGTATTCATAGAATACATTCGTACTGAAGATCAACTTGCGGACATTTTCACCAAACCACTCCCTGAAACCAGATTCAAGGAGTTGTGCATCAAACTTGGCTTATTGGAATTCAATGATATCACAATTGAAAATGAGTAGATGCGAAATAAAATAAGTCCAAGCTCTTAGTTTTTTCTGGTTTTCTAGTTCTCTCAAATACCAAGTACGGTGAAGGTGATTGATAAGCTCGAATTTTTACTCACTTATCTATATTATTTTCAAGTGTTTTGATTATTTTTATTGATTTTATTTATATATTTTCAGCATGAGTCGAGTTTATGTGGTATTATGCTTTCCATGGTGTATTTTTTACAGGTTTTAGGCCGAATTCAATGAAAACTCGTACCGAAAGCAGCAGATGTTCAAAGAAACAGTCACGACTTCTTCCACACATGGAATCTGAGCTAATGGATCATGGAAATAGAAATATTTTTGAGTTATCTTTCCAATGCAACTGGAATCTGGTTAATCGGAGATCAGGAGAGAAAGTTATGGCCAAAATCGTGAAATTGCGCAGAAGGATCGAATGGAAGAGAAGTACTATGTCTCGACCGACGTGAAGGCCAAGTCAACCGATGCAAGGGGATCCACGTCGACCGATGCAAGCTCCGTGTTGATCGAGATGAACCCAGAAAAAGGAAAAATTGAGATTTTTATGGTTATTAAATCATATTTTTGGCCATAGATCCCAATTTATACACCTCTACCTCTATAAATACTCATATAGCTCGAGTTTAGAGAGGAGGCAACCATAGATTTAGTCATTATTCACTCCTTAGTATAGTTTTTATTCAAGTTTTTAGAGATTGAAGACTCGAACAACCTTTATTTTTCATTGTAAGTTTTATTATGCAATTTAATAATATGTTTCTTGTGTTTCTTTCCATCATGAGTGGCTAGAAACCCTAGCAGGTTCTAGGGCTATGTGTAATTAAATCATGTTTGCATGTTAGATTAATCAACTCAAAATTACATGGTTTCAATTCCTGATTTAATTGATAGAATTTAGGATTGATGATGGATCGAGAAATGAAATTGATTCTGTTGGTCCCAGATCAGAGTACGTATGATGTGCAGCGGAAGTATAAAGACAGTTATTCACACACTTAAACGCAGGCAGTTTAGTTTCAACTTAACTCAGCTTTTAAGTAGCAGTTTTTAAAAACGTCAGTTTGTGTTAGCCAGCAAATTAGATTACCGGTTTACAGTTATGAGCAGTTAACAGTTATACACTTTAACGCTTTCAGGCAAGTGTTGAAGGTTTCAAAATACAATTAAAAGTTGTATGATGTGTATAGTAAGTAAAACTTTAAATGATGCAGGATATTTATAGTGGTTCGAAGCCTTAAGTCCTACGTCCACTCTTCGAAAATTGATCCGGTAATTCACTAAGTAATGAAGATACAATCCTCACGATCTATAGACAAATGCTGTAGAGACCACCGTCCACAGCAGAATGGATCGCTCGCCCAGACTGTTGTTCTTCACTCCTTCTTCAATTCCTCGAAGCCAGGTACCACCTCGAAATCTCCTCAGAACTAGAAGTCGTCGGAAATGGATTGAGGACAAACCTCCTTTCTCTTTCTCCGGTGGGTGGATGGTTCAGTTCTTCCCAGAACGTATGCTTGTTGGTAGTTGCCCGTAATAACCTTCTTTTCCTTAGAAAATCAGGGTGTTGTGTTCTCACTTGAAAAGTAAGAACACCAAGAGAGTAGATTAAGTCGAAAGACTCAATCCTCGTGCACACAGGGTCACATGGTGAATCTCAGAAGATTCCTTAAGCAATAATGCCTCGTGTTCAATAAATGAACCACATAAATAATACCATTCGGTTGAGAGTTTTAAATTCGACAGAGTGACGACAAGGTTTTCAAGTGCTTGATTCGTGTTTCTGTCTCTGATCTTCCTGCTATTTATAGTTGGAGATTTGAAAATAGCCGGTAGAGACATTTTGAAGGATGTCGAATTAGTGTTCATCATTCTCTGTAAGAAGACCTGCTCCTCTGCCTTTTCTGAAACACTGCTATGCTTTTTGCAGGGCAGTTTGTACTTGATGTGTCAGACGCCGAACAACATTGTATGCCAGTCGTAACTGAGTGTTTCTTTGTCTCTTTTCATTGACTTCTTTAATGTTCTTATATGACCGATAGACATCTTGCTATTCACGTATTCCTTTGACGTGAAACTGCTCTGACTTGAAACTGTGAGCGCCTCTCGACAGTTTCTTTATGAAAACTGTATCCACAGTTTTCTTTGATATACGATCCTTGACAGTTGAAAGACTGTTTGCACAGTTTTTTGCATCCGTTACTCTGCTCAGTTTTTCTCGTCCTTTATCCTTGACAGTTTTCTCGTCTGGACGACTTCTTCTTCAAAAACTATTCCACAGTTTTTGACAGTTCTCTTCTCCTAGACTATTACAACTCGATCATCCTATACAAGGATTACATGAGGTAATAACTCTAAGGCCTAGACTTTGGTACACAGTTTTAACACACAAAACATCAATTTTAAAGGTGGGATTTCTACATCAACACCTAACAGATTCTATATTCATAATTATTAATCGAAAGACCGAGAGGAGAAGATTAATAATAGGAAGAGTAATTGAATACAATTGATTTTCTATATCAAAAGGAAGAGTAATTAATTGTAGGGATTTAATCTGATATTTTTATTGTGGTTAATTATTATTGTGTTCTTGAGGCCAACCAAGCATATACAGTCACATGATAGTAACCTAGGTTAAAATTGTCCAACCAAGGAGTTTTAATACTTTATTTGATTTCCCACCATTGTAGAGTTGATTGATTTGGCATGTATTATGATTGATTATTTGCCATAGAATTTGTGTTCTTTAATATTGTTTTTCAAAACCCTTTAAATTTCTGCATTGTTGTCTTAATTTTTCAAATCCAAAACCCAAATTTCTGTTTACTCAAATAATAAATCTTAAAATTGTGGTTAGTATATGAGATAATTTTGTTGCACAATTCCTCTGGGTTCGACTACCTTTGGGTACTTTATAAATTTATTTGCCACTGTATTTTTAATTAATCTTTGAATATTGCAGTGATCAGTGATGCTGACTAAAACTGAGTCCCACCTCTCATTTTTGCTCGAGTTTTAAAGTCTTTCGATTGCTGATAGCGTGTTTTTCAACACGCTATTCTGCAAGTGTACAGACCACTGCAGAGGGCAAGTAATAATTTATCGAACTCAAGGACTGCAGGCTCGAAACACAACCAAGCACTAAAACATAGACATCGTACTACTATCCAGGCAAATCATAAAGTAGTTTTGGTTTATTTAACTAGACTGATTTAAAAGCAGAAATAAAATAAAAAGGGTAATTAAATATTTTAGAAAACAATGAGAAAATATGATTCCAGGGTAATCCACTTTGAATATTAAACAAACAACGTTTTCATGCAATTCAATCCCAATTTAATTTCCAAAGATGTGAGCAATCGCGAAAATGTTATCAGGCGACCCTCTCGAATTCTAAACCATAACATGGAAATAAAATACCTAATGACTCCTACCGG
>JAPKLW010000420.1:360427-381278 GCA_026898455.1 Plectranthus barbatus
CTTTGGAAACATTGGCAACCCAAATATCTTTAATCAATAAACTCAATCCAGCCCTCAAAGTCCTTGCTCGAGCTCTAGTCATCGGCCCACTCGGAATGTAGACTGGATCGTCTCTCACAGCTACTACTTGGGCTCCATCACACCCAATTTCTTCCATGTTGACCATAATTTTTTTAAATATTTTTTTGACCCGGGTCGCACTCGGGTTGCACCCGGTAGCACCCGGTTTGCACTCACACTCTCTCACACACAGTACACACACTACACAATATTTAATAAATATTACTTTATTTTTTAAATATTTGGATTTGATCTGAAAATGTCAGAAATATATATTTTTAGCTATTTTTGATATGTATTCACAAGTGTAGCTAAAATTGTTAGATACAATAGTCAAATTGGCTATTTCATAATTTCTCTCAAAATTAAAACCCCAACGGCTGCCTCGATAAACGCAATCAAACCGATTTTTTAATAATGAAACATAATATAGAAAATAAAATTTAATGTTTTTTGTCAAAAAAACCTAGCTTTAATGTTCAACTATTTATTGCGAATCTGTAAAAGAAAAACTGATTTGAAGGTGTTTAGTTATGGCTGGCTATATGTCTATGTATATAAACAAGGTTGTGCCAATCAATTATACAAACTTCAAATCTATTCTTCCGCAAATCCAAGGTTAGTTCTTCTTCTTTACTCTAGTTTGTGTGTGTGTGTGTTTTTTTAATTGGGATACACAATTTAAATAGAAGAGGAGTGTTCCTTTCATTACTCGAATCTATAACCAATTGTTCATAAACAAAGCGTTTAATCACTGCTATCTGAGGTCGGAGCCTACTTTTAAGCTATTTAGGTCACAACATTTTTGTGGAACATCAAATTTTCTTTCATTCTTTTATTAAACTTAACTAAAATGGTTTATATATGGGGGAGTGAATCTATGCAATTCATTTATATTTAAGATAAGTCTTTTTTCTAAAATGAAATTTAATTTTTATATTTATGGAATGAATTTGATATTTCTAGGTCTCATGAAAGAGAATGGAATATATATGTTAAATAGTAATAAATTTAAGCTTTAGGATTTATTAGAGCAGCGGTTTAAATTCTTTTGCTTAATATCTTGTGCTTTCTTTATGTTTCGAATGAGCATACAAATATATAATTAATTTATTTTAAGTATAACGTATATAATAAAAAAATAGTATATAAGATTCTAACGCAATTAATTTTATATATATACAACTCTCTCTCTCTATATATATATATTTATTCTACTACTGCAAGAAAATCAATGAATTAATTATATAATTTAAACTGTGATATTAATTCTCAGTGATGAATATACAACATAAGGATTCAAGTTAATTACTTATTTTTCACCCGCTTAGATTATTTAACTCAACTAGATATAATTTATAAATGAAATTATGTTTCGGCTGCATGCAGAGTAGGAAATAAATCAATAAATTTCTTTTTTTCTGGAGAAGGAAAATTTAATTTGATAAAGTCATAATGCATCTTCTTTAGATTTAAAAAAAAAATAGAATGCATTAATTTCAATTTTACCCACCTAATATTTCTATTAAAATTTGAATTTAGGATCTATTAATACTGATAAAATGCTTAAATTACTCCCTTTCTGAGCTGGGAAACTTCCTTTTCATTTACTCTCTCATTCGATGGTGCAAAGAATGAGAAGATGCATGCACGCGAATAATATTTTGTTTCTATTTATTTATATATATATATATATATATATATATATTGGTATTAAAAAACAGTTCTTGAAATTTGAAAAAAAAAAGTGCATGACACCGAATCTACTCATATTCACATATATTCCAAAGCTATTAGGAAATAGGAATCCAATAATTGCTGTAAAAATTAGGGTTAGTGATTTATATATATATGGATAATACTAATTAGAAGGGAAAAAAAATAATTAAAAAAAATTTGTAGATGTTTACCGAGGAAGAACTAGCGGCATTCCATGGAGTGTTGCAAGTGACGTCGGATTTGGTAGAGATTGATTGCGGCTGCACCCACCCCCGATACGGCGACACTCCCGGAAGACTTAGGGTTTTCACCGACGGCTCCCTCCTCGTTGATTGCACCTGTCGCCCCGGCTGCCACATAGGTATATATATATATATATACGTCTGCACTTCTGTTTAATTCTGTGTCTATATATATTTGTGTATTTATATATATATATATATGTGGGATGTTGTAGTTGGTGCGAGCCCGGTTGAGTTTGCGAAGCATGCTGGGAAGGTGAATGCACATGAAAACTGGAAGAGTCACATTTGGGTTTTCGCCAAAGATGGCCGGAAAATTAGTGTGTGGAGGACTTGCTTGTTGAAGCATCACCGCCATACTTTCCAGCGACCTCTCCGCCGTGTCACTCATCGCGACGAGTTCATCCGCTGCTCCTGCTGCGGCAAGCACCGCCGCTTCTTCCTCAGAACCAAGCAGGCTTGCAAGGCCTATCACGACGCCCTTCTCAATCCCCTCTGGACCTGCTCCCACGCCTCGTAAGCAAATCCTTTTCAATTTCATATACATATACAAAGAGATCTAGGATTCCATATTAATAATGCTGGGTGTTGCAGAATGAGCTGCAGTGATGCGGAGGAGAGGGAGTCTAGGAAGGTGAATAGAGGGTGCCCCAGAGCCTCCAAGTGTGCTGGCTGCGAGCAGTGTGTATGTCTCGGCTGCGAGATCTGTCGTTTCGAGACTTGTATTTGCCCCTCATGTGTTGAGTTCACAATCAACATCTGATTTCATTCCATTCTGATCTCATTTTTTATGATTTTATGTATAATAATAATAATTCATGCATTGCATGCATGCATGCACCAAATCTACTGTTTTGGTTTTGGTTTACATAAATCTACGTACTTCGATGCAGAGAGTTAGTTAATCAGAATCTGATGATGCTTCACATGATGGATCTAGTTTTGTAACCATGTCGGAGAGCGTCTCTCCAAGCTCTTCTACGTCATCTTTTCCGAACCCCCAGTTTCTGAGCAACTCCGACCCTAGGGCGCCTCGTGCAATGCCCAGCTTACGAAGGTTTTCCAGTCTATTCTGCAGGAATGGCAAGACAGCGTTGCTGGATCGGAGTCTTGCTGCCATGGGGATGGAGTGGACTTCAAGTGAACCTCTTGATGGTGAGTCGGAGACGGGTGTGTTGAGAAGCTCACCGCGCTGACCGATGAGGTTGCTGAATATTGAAGGGAAAGGTAACGGCACAGGGAGAGGGCATTGAGCTACTGAGAGATGAGAGAACCTAGGTCTTCCTACTGCGTTCGCGTAAGCGGCCTCCACTGCTTCATTAACCTCAGAAACTGAAGCCCTTTTGGATCCTGATATAAATGAATAATATTAACATAATTTTCTCAATAAAATAACAAAAAGAATAATCATCTCTCAAGGCTATCCCTCATTCCCATTTCCAATATCACCAATCAATAGAAGTTATGAACTGCTTGTCGATGATTTCAAAGAAAATTAAATGAACATGGCTCCTTAACAACACATTCAAGGACAGGGAGAAATGGGTCCAATCTGTCAACATTACCTGATGAAAATGCTCCATGAACGATCATGAACTCCAAAGCATGCATGTCTTCAACATCTTCGGCTGTTTCTGGGGTCAGCGGCTGCAAGTTATCCAACAGAGATTGCTGGAACTGGGTGCCTGGTTTGCATGATTAGAGAACAAATTAACACCAGCTAGTTAATGCCAAGGTAGGGGTGAGATCTAAAGCCAAAATATAATATACCTGAGAGAGCAGGAGCTGGCATAGAAACATCCAAAACAGCTACCATATTCTGCCGAGCCTGTCCAGCTAAAATCTGTACAAGGTCGCTTACAGTCACTGCACCCGACGTGTAGCTGAGTTGTGCACTGGGCCCATGTGGCTCCATTCGGAAAGGGAGACTGATGGAATGCAGCGCCGATGCATAAACTGCGCTGGTGTGGTAAGGCTTTTGATCTTTCAAATTGAGATACTTGGACATTTTACCTTTGTCATCGGGAAAGAGCATGTGCAGTTATCAAATGCAACAATTATAACGCAGCAGGTGAGGTATGATGCACACACTTTGCAGAAGAAATGTTGAAGATGACACAAGTTACAGTTTTATACATGAATAAAATGGATATAATATTTAACACAAACTATAATACAGTGCAACCATGATTCTTAGAGCAAGTAGTTGTCATCTTAACTGAAGTTTATGTCACATTAGAAAGGTTTACTTGAGTTTCTAACGCCATTTTTCTTCAATCTGCAGACACTAACTACAACTTGATAAACACAATTGGCAAAACGATGAAGACAAGCCTCTGAAGATGACTGCATACTTACTTGTACCGAGGGACGGCAAACCAACTGGTACTATCAATTTACAAAGAGCTGACTGCTTTGAAAATGAAACTGCATCATGAAGTCTACGGGCTACTGTCAATTTGCGATTGCTGGGACCCAGGGACAAGTCAGGACTACGAATAGAGTACAGTAGCACTGGGATGCTTGGGTAATCATCAGCAATATTTTCTAAAAACTCCCCCGCTACACCAGAGAACCCTCCAGAGTCATCAACAATAAATTGAATTCCCTGTGAAAAAAAAAAAAGAAAAACAGAATTTTCAGTAAACATTGAAAGCAGGGATGACATTGAATGAAATTTAAACTGACTGTAAAATGTACAACACAGTGAAGGGTGAGCATCTCCTACCTCCTTGATTGTCTGAAAATACACACTGAAGGCATTAAAAGGTTGAAGAAGCAAATATTTGGCAAATCCTCTATCAAATAAATGATAATTGTGTTCTTATAAATAGGTCAAAGACAATCTCTAACCTCAGCACATGATTATGATGAACTCAAATATTTTCATGTGGTACAAGTGAAGATAGTCAAAGTACACCAAATCTTGCACAAGTTCACAATAGTTCTTAAACAGCAAAATTATTTCCTCCAGTGTCGGAAACAAAGAAGCTCTAGATTTGTCACTATACTTGTCCTGTAATCAATATGTATGCACTAATACTAAAGTCAAGCAAGAGTTTAAAAGGGCTCACTGGGCGCTACCCCCTACATTCCGAGTATAATTGCAAGCAAAGATTCTCACTAAATTTACACAGAGGAGGATACCCATTACTGAATAATTCTTTGTGCTGTATTGCCGAAAGATTTATGGTAATGCAGACAATGCATATTTGTTGTCAAAACCACAAAAACTTACTACAATCTATTGGTCCATGACCTCAAGGTGAACAATTGAGCATTCGCTTTTATACTGTTCAAAACCAGAAGATTAGGGGCAATATAAACTTCAGAAGACAGCAGACTTTTTACATCTATTCCGAAGTTCAATTTAGGTCACCTTATGGTCAATAACAAGGAAAAGGCTGTGCTGTGTGCGACTTTATTTATAAAGAACTAACTAAATTTAAAATGCCAAACTGACCCAACTAAAAGGTCCAAGTTCAACCCAATCTAGAACCCCAGCAACTGGTAGAAGAACATGTAAAATTTAAGACAAAGTCTAAATACAAACTAGGAGATCTCCTACCATAAAGGCAAGGAGTTATTAAGTTCTTAAGAGGCAAAAATACCACCCCATTGTCAGCATAAACCCAGGAACATTGAAAAAAACAAAAAGGTTGAAGTTTCAGATATAGAAGGAAGAGTATAAAGAGGTATTGAGCAGCAGAATACCCGAGGAAGGTCACATTCTTCGAGAAAAAAACGAAGCCTTTCGTTAACTTCTTCAGCATGTGAGCCGCTAGAAAAGACCTCTCTTCCAATCCCATAATTGTTAAAGTCTTCCGTATCTGTCCAGGATCCACACAATTCATACAAACTTTGAGGGTGATAATGAACTTTTGAGAAGTCTGTCCAATACTGGACTTCATTCTCTAGACACTCGACAATATCCTGATCTTGAACTTCAGTATGAAGCTTGTCTTTCACATTGTCATATGTTCTTGAGCTATCCACATTAGTATTCTCTTCCCAGTCCAAGCTTTGCAAGAACAAGTTCTTCTGTAAGGGTTGAGATGTTTGAGTGGTCGAAGGACCTGTCCTAAACACATTGGAGCTGTTTAAATATGTATAAAAAGGGACAGAAATAACATACTATTTGACTATAAGTATTACATACACATGTGAAAGAGAGGTTGTTCTACGAGAACAAAGAGAAAGTAGATGAGATATAAAATTCATCAACAACAAACCTTATGATGGAAAAGTTCAAAAAAAAGAAGGAAAACGTACAAATAAATAGAGAAAAATAAAATGTGTGATGTCAAAAATCAGGATAACATATTAAGGATAATAGTCATTCACTAACAATATTAAGGATGGTAAAGCAATTATGATGAATGAAAGGCAAGGTACGAAGCCAATCTTGCATCTAAGTTCAAAGAAAAATATTGCAGAATTTGAAAGGGAAATAAACTCTCACCATGTTAAATTATCAGCCGGGGTTTCTCGAATATCTTTGTACAAGGTTCCACGTGAACTCATTGAACCTAGAGATCCTGTTGAGCCAAAGGCAAGCATCAGTATAATTCTAGAAGATAAACTTATCCAACTATCCACAAATTCTAGACCAAGTTAGACAACATCAAGGATCCTCTATGAGCCACCCTTAATGTTTTCTGCGGAAGACTTTGAGCACACTTAACTTAACTATACTCTTTTGCAAGAACTTGAGGCTATGATTGCAATCAAAATCTCCTCTTATGACTATTAGCACCAAACACAATGTATACTATGGTTTCATACTAAGATGAAAAATTTCCTCCACTTTGCAGACTTCAATTTCTCCTATTTTATAACTTAGCTCTCGAATTACAATGTCATCTACCACAGTATAAGATCAAATATGTGTCCAAGTTGAACTATTCAAGGATCCAGAATGATGAAGGAGAAAAAGTAGATGATGAAGGATTTGCAGATTCGAGAATGATACATGTGAATTATGCTGTACCCTTTATACAATTATTTTTGTAGCACACAATACATTCTAGGATAAAATCTTTTAGCAAGTTCAGTGAGAGTAAGGTGACTGAATGGACCACAAGAGAATGAGCTCCAAGCAATATGACATTATTACCTTGAAAGCCCACAGAAACCAGCCGAGGGGTGTAAGTAACAATACCCTGGACAAGATATGCAACACATTAAAACTTAAGGAACTACGGCCAAGCAAGAGTAATTAGTAAAAAAAAAAGGTATTAGATAGCAAAACAGAAGACCTGCGGTGTTTCACCAGCACGATAAAGGACATCCATGTTAAGGCCGTGGCTTTTGAATATCTGATCACTCTCAGCGGTGTTGGCTAGTCCAAGCAACTCGTCCTTCCACACACACGAAGCAAAATGTCATTTTTCCATGAAAATACAATTAACTACTTGCTCTAAACATACCAATAAAAATATTAACAATCGCTTGAAGAAAATCAAGCTTAAATATTCCTTGTGTTAATAAATGGGTTTAATGCGCCAAGCACATAGCTTAGTTTATGACTTCGTTCAAGAACATACAAGCAGAACTGAGGTTTCGCTCTTTGAAGCATTTGTGAAAGATATTTGGTACCTGGAAGTTCCAGAAGTGAGAGCCCACGAAATTTGCATAGTCCCCAACCTGGATAGTTACGGTTTCCCTCATAGTTCTGAATTAATGTCCAAGACAACAAACGGTAGGGTGTTTCCCCTCTCTAGTTGAACACTTGAGAGAGATAGATATAAAAGGAATGAAGAGAAGGGAAGCGATGCGAGAGGGATGAAACGGAAGAATCTGGAGAAACTACGACGGAGAGGGGCGGCGGCGGCGGCGGTGGGAGAGAGAAGAAAGGAAAGCTATATCTTCTGTTTCGTCATTTATTAAGAAATTTAAAATTGTAATTTTAACTATAACTCTAAATCGATGGTTATTTTTGTAATTATGAAGATTTTCTTCGCAACCAAATGCGAAACGCAAAAAACTTGCGTTATTTATGCTTAAATGGTTTAGGCGGGTTTTAACCATACTCAAAATATTTCACCCACCCAAATAGTGTTTATTAATTCTCAATTAAAATATATTAAATGAATTTGAGTTTGAGTTAATGGATAAAACCCGCTTAATTGATTAGGCACGCCTAACCTGAATCCTTCCCAATGCGAAAATATCAGTTCTAATCATAATTGTAAAAATGGTCACGTGCTAGTTGAGTGTTGGGTGGAGTTTAACGCCTAAACGATTTAGATGGATTTAAATATTTGGTAAATTAAATTTTTATATTTAATATTTATAATATATAATATTAATAAATAAAGTAAAGTTTATATAAATTTTAATAATTTTTTAAAAAAAATTATAAAAAATAGGCCGCCTGAACCAATTAAACAGCACGTAGCTTGTTTTAGTCGACCAACTAAGAAGTGTGTAGTAAGCTTAGTCTAGTCGGCTACAAATTGATTAGACACGACGATTCGGTTAAGAACTGTATAAGTGGAGAATTTTACAACAGTGCTTCTAATTATGAAAATCTTCATTTTTATTTTTCAACATTAAAAAAATATTTGTTGTGGCGTTTTAATTTCATGATAAAGGATTGTTGAGAAAATATTCCGAGAATTCGATGAAGATTGAAGTTTAGAATAATGAAGTGTAATTCTTTTTCTTATTTCAAATGATTTTTGGGATTTTATTTTGAGTTGGTCTCCTCAAAGACGGTCTCATTATTGTTTTATTGTGAGTCGGACTTTAATCAGTTCAATAAATTAAATACATCATTTCATTTTTAAAAATTATATTATTTGCAATAAAGAAATACATCATTTGCAATAAAGAAACATATCATTTCATTAAATTCGTCTCACAATAAAAATGGTGAGACATCATTTGCAATAAAAAAATACATCATTTCATTAAATTCGTCTCACAATTAAAATGATGAGACCGTCTCATTTGAGAAATTTGTCTTTTATTTTATTTATATAAAAAAAAACTTACAAGAGATATCAAGGTTAGCGAGGGGCCATAATATTTCTTTTTAATCCTAAAATACGATTCTATGTACTGAAAATAAGTTGAGTTGGTCTCCTGAGATAGGACTTACTATTTTTTTATTATGAGATGAATTTTAATACATTATTTCAATAAATTAAATACATCATTTTATTTTTAAGAATTACTCCCTTTGTCCCAATTTATTAGTCTCACTTACCTTTTTTGTTTTGTCCCACTTATTAGTCCCCTTTCCTAAAATGGCAAACTTTTTCACACTCATCAATAAAATTTTAATTCCTCTACACTCATAAACATTGATTATTGTGCCACTTTGGTTTGGGACTAATAATTAGGGACGGAAGGAGTACATTATTTGCAACAAAGAAATATATCATTTGCAATAAAGAAATACATCATTTCATTAAACTCATATCACAATAAAAATGGTGAAACATCATATACAATAAAGAAATACATCATTTCATTAAATTCATCTAACAATAAAAATGATGAGACCGTCTCATCTAAGACTTTGCCAAAGAAGTTTAATTGGGCATGAAATTCATCTTAACTCATTTTATTAAAAAAAAGTGCAAATAACAAGCAAAAAAATAAAATACACAAGAAAAATACTTATCTGAAGCTATGATTTCTTTTTTCTACAGTAAAGAGTAAAGACCATGCAACTGTAGTTGAATTTCTACACTAATGAATTGTTGGCATAATCAACAAATTCACTGCTTTCTCTCAAGGAAATTGAAAAGAAACACATTCACAGTCATAATAAACAAAATAAGCAAATCCCATCATTCATATAACCTAATTAGGAACACCACACAATTTCAGAACTAAATAAAAATGCAACAAACTCTGCCCATGATGTGAATCAGTCCAGCAACCAAAAAAGTGTAGATGGAGGAGCAGTTGCTATAAACAAACAAACAAACAAAATCTGTTATTCCTCTTTTCCTACTATTTCCCTCACCACACTCCCTGTGAAGCAGTCCAAACAGGAAGAGCATTGACCTGCAACCTCCCATTTGCTGCCACCATGGTTGCACAGCAACGGCCGTGTCTGCACTCGATACACTTCGTGCCGCCGATGCTCCGACCCGAAAGCTGCCAAAATAGTGTGCGTGCATCTCCTTGCAAAGTACTTAAACCTAGCATACCCTGCATCAACACTCAACATCATTCACCATTCAAGGCCAAATTGAGGTAGTAGTAGTAATTAGTAGTAAACCATGAATGAGATTTAGATACCTAGATCAGAATCTCTTGACAAACTTTTCAAGTGACTCCTAACCATGGACTGCACCAGTTCCTTCTGCGGACCTCGAGGCTGGAGCTGCTGCTGCTGATGATCCACACCTGTGGATGCTGATGTGGATGCTTGATGGTGATCAACAGATGGTGCCACTGCAGACATGGTGCTACTCCTTCCTGCTTGTTGGCTCCTGCTAATGAGAAGATGATGGATTTGCTGCTGTATCCGCCGCCTCTCCGATACAACTCCAACAGTGTGGGGAGTTGAGAGAGCATTGGCATTTGAGGAAGCAACAACAGTTGATCTACAGAGGAGGCAGTACCAATTCCCTTCCGGCACTTGGCATCCGAGGCCGACGCAGTAAGTGTGTGCAGATGAATCACAGATATCGCAGAGAAGCATGAGAGCGTCATCCCAGCCTTGATGACACTCACTGCAAATAGCATCCTCGTATGGATCGGCATAGCCTCTGAGCTCTTCCATAGATGGTTGGTAAACCTGGTCGCACTCGGGAACCGGAATGATTACATCCCTTGAACCATGTTCACCAACCACCTGTGCAGCTCTGCGGATGGTCTCGAACCTCTGCTTGCAGAGAGGGCAACGAGACTCCACCTTGGACCATTCCATGATGCAAGGGAAACAGAAGTAATGACTGCAACAGCTCAGTATTCCACTCACAGTTCTTTTTCCCTCTTCGGAGAGACAAATCCCACAAACCTGCTTCCCCACCTTCATCTCCATTTGCTCATCTTTGATCGTCTTCAAATAACTTGACCGCAAATCAGTGGTTAAGCTCTTGCAAAGCTCCTTAGCTTCTCTGATCTGTTCTCTCTCTTCTTCAGATATGGTGTACCCAGCCTCATCACATACATTTTTTCTTCTCAAAATCGGTTTTTTCCTTGTGGAATTCTTTAGTTTCCTCTTCTGGTCTTGCACTGTGTTAACCCTGTGCTTCTTCTTCTTCATGGCATCGCCATCAACGTCATCCGGTCTAAACTCTTCACCAGAATCGTTCCAGTCACTATCCGACTCATCGAAGTCGTCGTCTTCACCAACCGTGTAGTCTTTGTCTGATTCATCATCCCGGCCTTTTTTCTTCAATTGTACCTTTATCCCAGTCTGTTTCTTGGTTGCAGTTTTGCCTCCCGTCGCCATCTAATCAGGCCCGCCACAATTCACGAGAACTACTTAGAAAAAGGTTAATACTAGTACTAGCCAAACGATAAGATAGCAAACCAATAATTCCCAAAAACGACACTAGAACAACAATTCCCCTCAGAAAATTTTAAAAATGCACACATCTAAATTGCTAATTCATCTCTTATTTAATCCTTCCTCCTTGCGAGGATCAGAGAATAGAAAAGTTCACAATTCATTGCAAAAAAATAAAAAAAAAAGAGAAATCATTAAAATTGAACATGAACAAATATCCCTCATTTCTGCATCAAGCTCAACCAGCATACATACCTAAAAAACACACACGCATGCACGCACACAAGGATCTACTCCAAAAGATTAATCAGTAGACAAACAGAAACTCACAGCAAAATAAATCAAATGACCAAACTATAATTCCAGCAGATATTTCCCGCACGAATTAACACTATAGAGATCGTAGAAGAAGCTCCAACCTACAACATAACAAAGTAGGGTTCCGGTCAAAGCACCAAAGCTCAAACAGCAGAAAAACTCCGTACAGCATAAGGTGAGTTTAAATGACAACATTCAATCACACCGATATAAAGACAGCAAGCACCACGAGATTTGACAAAAAACTTAGAATAAAAAAGAAAAACGCGGGAGAAAACTCGTACATAGGAGTATTTGATATACAGAGATAGAGTGGTGTCGATTTGGTAGGTGCCGGAGAGAGAGAGAGAGAGAGAGAGAGAGAGAGAGAAGGAAGGTTAAGATGACGACTGCCTCAGCCTGTGTGTTGCGTGAGTGTTACTGTGTGAGTGAGGTGGTGGAGTGGAGGTGAAAGCTATATATATACAGTACAGGTGTGAGGATGAGAGTTGACAATAATACCCCTAGAGGTAGAGGTAGGGGATTGACATTTGGCACCTCTTCACATTTTGCCAAATAATCATTAGTACTACAATATGTTTGCGTTCGGATTATGCTAATAATTTCTGCTTAATTTTGGGACACTCTCTCTATTCAAAGATTTTTATTTTTTTTTAGATAAATAATTGATTATTAATAATAGTACTTATTATGTTTCGATTATAATAAATAATTATAATTCTCTGATTTGAATGGAGCAGGAATATATATATGTAAATATCCACGTAGGAAAGAAATAGGTCGGCGACGACAAGTCAGGTGACAGAGCATGCAGACAGGATTGTAGGATTTATAGATTCGCTGCACGAAGTGGCCACGTAGTTGGTACGTGCACTCTTTCCTACCCATCAAAATTTACATTCTTTTGAAATTTAAAAAAAAAAAACATATTTAACTCTTTTTCTCTTTTCATTTGCACTAATTCTTATTTCTCAGCTTCGATCTTAGGGATGTCAATCGAACTAATCTGTCTGGTTTCGGGTCAGTCCTATCAAGCTGCAGGTTAATCGGTCCGGATTAAATTAGATTGGAATTTTTTCGGGCTAAAAAATCTTGACCCTAACATTAACCTATCGGTTTTCGGGCTAGCCCGTCGAGCCAATGAATTTATTAATTATTTTTTATTTTTAATATATTTTCACTCTTTTAATATTTTAAATAATAAAAAATAAACAAAATAATACTTCTCTCTCATAAAAAATGCTAACACATCACAAATTTTTAGGTAATGATAAATTAAACTATTAAATACACATTATTTTTTATTTTAACAATATTTTGAAATTCAAAAATAAATAAACTTAACTATGTATTGAATACTATTTGAACTAAATATAATTATATAACTTAAAACTTAGTTAATAAATATGATCTTCAATATTAGAAGTAGATTTTAGTACTATAAATATAATAAATATATTAATAAAAAAAAATAATTGGGTAAATCGGACCAACTCATCGGGTTTCGGGCTCAGCCCTATCAAGCCTCGGGTTATTCGGTCCCGGGCTATTCGGGCTAAATTTTTTTTGGACCAAAATATTTTGACCTTAACTCACATTTTAGCTCGCGGGCCAACCCACGGATTTCAAGCTAAATTGACTCTCTATTCCATCTCCAATTAGGGTTTAGGGTATATGGTCTTAATTTGTATGAGACAATTCACGGTTTTTTATTAGAATTCAAATTTATTCATTTCTCAGTAAATAATGTCTTTTTAATAAATTATGTATTTAATCTTTATTGATCATTAAGTAATATATTTTATTCAGTAAGTAAGACATTTTTAAGTCATTCAGTAAATTATGTATTTTTTTCTCAATAAATGATGTATTTAATTTTTGATCAATAAAAATAATATTTCTTATTCATCAAATGATACATAAAATTACTTTAATAGTATTATGGATTTGTGATATCTATCTCACATAAATTTCATCACACTATACATATAAACATTCGGGAATTCTCCCTAACCAAAATTTTTCTTTGTTCACATAGTATAACATAATTTTTTATTACTTTTGCAATTATAACATACTTTTTCAATCTTTGCAGTTATAACTTAAAACTTTTCAAATTTTACAAATATAACACAAAATTTAAAATATTTGCAATTTTAACAAAAATATATTTCATCCCAAGAATATAAATTAAACATTAGGTTTTGTGATTATTTGTTATTTATTTTTAAACTTGAATAATTTTTAAATGGTAATTTCTTGTGATTATTTATTTTATCATTATCTTTGTATCATTTAATCTTTTAAAATTTAAAAAACAACACAATATACATTAAGTGATTATAAATTATAAATTGATTAAAGAAAATGTGAATGACTTTTTAAATTGATAACAACATACAAAATTCATTTTAATTGATAACAAGGTAAAAAAAAATCATTTGAGCAACATACGGTATTAATTTTTATTTTTGACGACAAAATGTATGTTATAATTGAAAAGTATTTTAGTTTTGTTTTAATCACAAAAGATTTAAAAGTATCTATGTTGGTAAATCGGGTACTTTATGGTAAATTTCGATGTGAAATATTTAATTTTGTCATAATTAAATATTACCAACTTAATCTACGCAAGGAGTAGATGATCGTGGTATAATTATTTTCTCAAATCCAAATTCCGGTGAGTGAGAAATGAGTCCACGAAGTGTCACGGTTGGTGGGATTGTTACATAATTGAAGTATGTAATAAATGAACTATCCCACATTGATATGTTTAAATACCTTTATGGTTGAGGTGTGTAATAATCAAATGTGCAGTGTATGTGGCACCCGATGGTTCGCCTCGCCCCGCTGAGGCCGCGCCAAGCGCCCATGACTCGACCACGGTCCCGTTCTCGGTTCTTGGCAATTGGGTAGTCTTTGGGAATTACACACCAACACGCCTCATTGATTGGTGTCGGTTACGCCCGTGTCTCACGCCTGTAACGGTTCCAGCCTTGATGGAGAGACAGACTCCCCTTGGTAGAACATGTCTATAAATAGGCATGCATTGTGTTGTCTCCTGTCCCCGGTTCCCCGTGTTGTCTCCTGTCTCCGGTTCCCCGAACATCCGACATCAGACAAACTCACTTAGCCAGATACTGCAACATTATCCTCACATTGCTGCATCTTTTTGTTGTTCTTCTGCAACTCAGTTTCACCTCTATTCAGTTCGTCGGAGCATTTTCAATTGCGGTGCTGCCTCGAAAAGGACGAAGTCATTTTACCTTTGGGAACAATCGTCGTTCAACGAGCACTACGTTGGCGAACTTGTCTTGCAGGAAGAGAGTTTCCTCGACTCGGTTGTGCTTCATTGCACTTTATTTTGTTTATTTCAATTTAATTTCCTTTATTTTGTTTGTTCTCGTACTAGCAGTACTTGCAGTAATACTTGTAAAAATTTGTTGTACTAGACATAATTACTTACAGTGTTTTTAGTCTTGTAACGCAGATCGTATATCCAACAATTTAATACTCCCTCCGTCCCACTTCAATTGTCCATCTTTCCTTTTTCGTCTGTCCCATTTAATTGTCCACTTACCTAAAATGAAAAATTAATACACTCACAAATAAAATACTAATATCCTCTATCTCTACTACATTGGTTATTGTGCCGATTCCATTGTGGACAATTGATAAGGGACGGAGGGAGTAATTCAAAAAAATAACGTAAAATCAAAATTGCAAATAATAAAAAAAAATGTATAAAACTTTAAACTTGAAGTTCATACTTTATATACAGTCTCATCATTAGGTATAAATTATTTTATTTTATTTTATGTTTCGTCCTAAAAATTGATGTAATAAATGTAAAATTTTCAAACGTTGTGTTATAATTGTAAGATTTTTAAATATTATGTTATAATATCTAAAATTCCAAAAATGTATTATAATTGCCAAAATTCAAAAATTTTGTTATATTTGTCAATTTGTAAAAAGTTGTGTTATTATGCGTAATTAACTATTTTTATAATATAGTCCCTCTCCTGAAGAAAAAATAGGGACTGAAAAAAAAAAAGAGAATTGAAAATAAAAATAATCTAAAAAGATCCTTTTATATTACTCAATTTTGTATTACTTTGTTATTTAAAATTCAATAAAATTCCACCTACGAAAAATAATTTAAATTGCTGACCGAAAAAATCGATATGAAGTAAAGACAAATCTCGTGTGTACTACTCCCTCCGTCCCATGTAAATAGTCTCATTTAGTTTTGGCACGATAACCAATGTTAGTGAGTGTAGTGAAATTAATATTTTATTGATGAGTGTAAAAAAGTTTGCTATTTTAGGAAATGAGACTAATAGATGTGACGGATTAAAAAGGCAAATGAGACTAATAGAGTGGGACGGGGGAATATTATTTTTTTGGAAGAAACGAGTGGGATGACATGATCCTTGTAATTCGTGAGGAAATACAGCGTATATTTGGTTTTATTTTTGAGTGGACAGCAAGTATTTATTCATATAATTCATCTCATATTTTTTTGCCCTAATAGTATAAAACAAAAAAGAACATTTATTTTTTAATATTATCAATTTAGCACCAAAAAAAAAATTAATTATTAATCTGAGATTCAAAAGATAATTATTGATCTAAAATTGTAAATCCAAGAATCGAAAATTGAAAATTTTTTAAATTTTCGATTGAGAACTTCATATTAAAACCCTTCTTTCAAATCCTAAATGAACATTGGAAACTATTTTTCAAATTATGAATTGAACATATATTGAAGACAATACACATAAAGATTGACTAGTTTAAACTTTAAATGTGGGGAGTTTTAATCAATACTTATCTTTTTACAATATGCTACTTGTTTGAATAATATTTTTATTATCGAGCGGAATAAAGCAACAAACTAAGGCAGGGTGATTAAACAAGTAAAAATGATGCCATTAAAAGTTAAGAAAAATGTGTACCCTTTGCTAGTTGTAATACAATTATAACTACTCTCAACTCATATTTCAAATGCAGAAGGCTCGTGTCGTTCATCTTCCCATCCAAACAGAGAAAATCAACAATGCTGCTCTCTCTCTCTCTCTCTCAACCAAATGTTGATAGAATATTCTTCTTTAGTGAGAATTCATCGGCCTTCGTAGAGCTGATTGACTGCATCAACAAGACAACAACCCACAACATTCATCAATACTCTTGCTACATTGCATGCATGGATACCAGAAAAGTTGAATCCATTTTTTTTTCAAATTCAAATCAACATTAGATCAAATAAGAAAACTAAAGCTTGAATTGAAGTTGATTTCACAGAGACAGATTAGATTTTATCTATGAACAGAATTAATGGAAATTGCTAGGAAATCCATCTACTTGTGTTCCCAGCTGCATATCAGGCTAAATAAAAAAGGAAGAATTTTAACTTTGCATGTTGCAGAAACCTATGGAGCAGAATGGCTGATGGAGTGTGTATGTGTGTACCTTAGAAAGCATGCGCTCCAACCGTAGCACTTCGTTCTTTGCATAATCAGATCCTTTGTCCAAGCAGCTCTTAGCAGCTTTCACATAGATCTTCCCATATCTACAGGATAATTAAGGGGGGAAAGAACAATGATCCAAACTTTCATATAACATCACTGCATGACCGATCAAATTAAATTAAGCGTTTGTGAAAACCTTGCAGATGAACCCTTCAGCTTAGCAACTTCTTCCTCTAATTGTTTGAATATAACTTTTTTCTCGTCATCTTTTGCACTTAAAATTCCCTTCACTATGTTCCCTAGCTCCTCAACAATGCCAGCCTACGAAGGGATATATCAGATCAGAATTGGGGTCAGAAACAAAAGTAAGCATGAAGACATTGGTAACTTTGCCACAGACCTTGGAGGTCAGTTTTCCATTTGCATCACGGCTAGTTCCGGACTTCTCATTGATGAAGGTAACAAAATCGTCTAAATCTCTGCCACCATCATAATCTTCACCAGCCTTGTTGTTCTTAGGGAAGAACTTCAATGTAGGAAAACCACCAATATCGAACCTGTTTGGCAGGAGATATTTCAATGGAAATTCATGCCTTAATACTATCCTTAGAAAACTTCATAGTTTTAAGAACACTCTATCTAGGATGTCATTTTTCAAATGCATCTGGTGGTATGTGAAGAAAAAGACTACATTTTTGCTCTTACTTTTCTGCAAGATCCTTGTGTGCATCAGCATCGACATTTGCGATGACCACATCTTCCTCCAGATGAAATGCCGTTGCCAATTTTTCATAGATCTGCAAAACGAAAAGAAATAGAAATAAATATGTGAATCAACAGGAATGTAAATTCAATTAATTAGCCAGTACTGCACTTACAGGAGCAAGGGACTTGCAATGACCGCACCTACAAAAGCAAAGCATTAAATTATAAATATAAACCATACTTACGAATGCATTCAGAAAGGATATCTAACAAGAGATCTTTTGAAGCCTCATTAGAGGTCTGTTAAATTCCTAACATAGAGGGTCTACTAAATAGCATGGCAACCACATCTTATCTAGAATTATTCTCCAAAGAAAGTTATTTGTCATGTACGCTTACCAGGGTGCATAAAACTCAACTAGGACATCCTTTTTCTCATCGAGAACTATGTCGTTGAAGTTATCTGGAGTAAGAACCACAACATTTGATGGGATTGAAGCAATCTTGACATTGGTACCTGATGATAGAACATCACTTATAAGGATCAAGTTCAAAATATATTTTAATATTTTTACCTGGATTGAGTTCTAAATAAGCTAAATAAGAAGAAACACAAGTAACAGAACATGACATTGACATCCACAACTAATTTCTTCACAGACATTAAATATTTGTCTTAGCCAAACTAAGTTATGTAACCATCAACGGCATAATAATCAGATGGTGTATGATAAACCTATATGGATAGTTTGTGGGTGACAAAATATGACATGAACTAGCAATGCAGTACCTCCTTCATTGTTAACAAATTCTGCAAGGGCTTCAGCAGTCCGTGCACCTTCATACCTAATAATGAAACTTTCCTTCATTACGCTGTATAGTTCTTAGAGTAACACAAGTTCCTATTCAAGGAGAAAGAAAAGGCAACTTTCTAGAAGAGTGAAACTCACTTTTTTGGCTCCAAGGAACCTTTAGGGAACCACTGGATGGTGGGATACCCCGAAACCCCGTACTTGCTGCAAATGCTCTTATGTTCATCACAATCAACCTACAAGAAAATATATGCAGTTGTTGACACTAAGCAAAGACTTTGCTCCTGAAAAGGACCTAATGCTAAATTAGGTAATCAGAGCATCGAGTAGGTGCGGCACATCCCTTGAGATCAAGATGTTTAATAGTTGCTAACCTTGCCGATCAAATTAGATTTTGCCTTCCTGAAACTTGCACCGAGCTTCTCAAACTCAGGTGCAAGTTTCTTACAGTGCCCACACCTGCATTATAAAATGGAATACCACATCATAAACCTCAAACAACAAAGTAGTAGCTGAAGTAAGAATCAAATGCCAATATCAATGTTACACAACTAGTTGTAAATGATTAAGTTAACTTCAGATTCTGCAATTGTTGCTTTCCAATCAAAAATTGAAATACAAAATATTTCTAATAATTAATGCTTACATCATAAGTTTCTTTTATCAAACATTATTCGGGTTACCTAACCCATCCCCTTGTCGCATTGGAGACGGCTGGTGGTTAAATTATCCTTCCCATTCCAATTGTAGAAGGTTGTTTTGGTCTAGCTCTGAAATAATTCTCTGAAGTCAGACAAAATGAAGACTTCGAAATTCTCTCACCTTTTTTTTTTTCATAGTGAGGATATTTTAAGTCTTAAATTAATTTTTTTGTGAAGATTTTGAAGTTATGAAAATTACTATATTTTATATACAGATTCAAGAATATATATACTAATATTCCGAAGTTTCAAAAAACGAATGAAACCAGCTTGCGGAGGATCTTGGCTCAGCACAAATGCAATCGACGCATTTGGCCAATCCGGTTATACTTATATAGGCCATCTATCTCTAAGAAAAAAACTGCTACCTAGATAATAGATTACGCCACATTTTGACAACTTGCGGCGAAACAGCCGATTAAATCAGATCTAGATCAATAAAAATCAAGGATCTACGCAACAATCTAAATAGACGTGACAATCAAAGACATGAAAACAAAATTTTACCAAACACAAACATGAGGCGCAGGAGAAGACGAATTATTCAAGCAAAACTAGATTGAGAGAACAATAATGGAGTACCAGGGAGCATAGAACTCAACGAGTGCGCCGCGGTCTTTGCCGACCTCTTTGTCGAAATTGTCTTGGGTGAGCACGACGACGTCGTCCGCGTAGGCCGAGGCGACAAACAGAAAGATCAGAGCGGCAAAGCAAATCGTCGATCTCCACATTTTGGGTGTTTGTTGTCTGAGATTTTGCAGTGGTTTTACAAGATTTATAGTGGTTTGGTTTTCTTCCTTGACGCTTCTCTTGCGAATCGGCAACTTTATTTACAACCAAAATGCGATCTTAATTTTCCCTTAAAAAATGTACAATCCTTTTGCCTCTTTTGTTAGTACTAGCACTCCACCCGTGCGTTGCACGGAATTATTATATTAAGAATTTTAAAAAAATATAAATTTATTATTTAAACTTAATACATCAAATACTATTTATGATTGTTTTAAGTCAGTGTAGACCTAATGTATAAAAATATACTATATAATATAAGAGTTGTATATATACGTGCCTTACACGGATACATTTATATATTATATTGAATATATAATAAATTTGAAATACGTAAAAAATACATTATATAAAATAAAGGTATTTTAAAAATCTTGAATTTATTAATTAAAATTTTTGGGTATTTTCAACTTGTCACTTGAGAATTTGCTCATAATTTTAATCAAAACTAAAATTTATGAGTTTTGCTTAAATAAGCCAACATGTTTTAATGTTACTATATTATATTAATTCATGAAATGTGAAGAAATCATTCTAAAATGTAATTGTCATT
>JAPKLW010000420.1:381678-411577 GCA_026898455.1 Plectranthus barbatus
TTAATTCATGAAATGTGAAGAAATCATTCTAAAATGTAATTGTCATTTACTTTTGACGACTTTTGCTTTTAAGACATTAATCCCAATTTGTGTATCAATAATGATTTATAGTTTTCAATAGCTCAATAAATCTTTTATTATTTTTTATTTTTTGGAATAGTAATACATTAATTTAAACATACACTCACTCACACATCAAATATCACTGAAAAGTTCGAATTCATAACCTCTCAATCAAAGGCAAGATGTTTTGCCACTCCACCCTAAACCCTCTATTTTTAACAACATTAACTGATTTATGGAGTACTTTTTAACAACAATGACAATGAAAATTACTTAAAAATTGTAACGGCAAAGTAAATACGAACATTTTTTATGCATTAATTAAATCCTGATTGAGAATATTAATTTAGTCCGAAAGTTATGAATTTCAATTAATTAATTAAGATTTTTGGGTATAATCAACTTGTCACTTGAGAAATTGCTCATAAAAATAAATAAAAGTGAAGAATAAGTGTGAATTGCATGGATAAAAAGAATAAGTGTGAATTGCATGGATAGATTTATTAATTATTTTTTATTTAGTCTTAAATAAAATTATTAAGATATGACATAATATTACGCTTTTGAATATTAAATAAAAGTAAAGAATAAGTGATACATTTATGAATAATTTTTTTTCCCCTTTTTTAACTTTATGTTATCAGTGACTATCTAAGATATTTTTATCCACCTAAAATTATGCTCTACTAATATTTTAAATAAACATACATAGACTCTAGAAATAGTTATACCAAACCAATATTGTAAAAAAAATATTAATTCAAACTTGATAAACTCAAATATATCTATATTTACTGAAAAATTTAAGTATATTATTGAAGATTTTATGTGGAGATGTAAATAAATAAAGTAGAAGAATTACATATTTAATTCTAATATGTGGCTAGAGTACATAATTTTCCATCTTGATTTGCGTTTGACGTCGCCAAATTGGCTCTTAAAAGTTAAATGTACAATGACATTTAGTGAAAATTATTCAGTATTTTAATAATAGTAGATAGTGATAGACTTGCAGATGACAGATGCAAGGCTCTACATTTATGTTCTCAATAATCACACTTTTCTCTTTTCCTACAATTTTCATTTCCAAGACTTTCTCTGCACTTCCTCCTTCTTCTTCTTTTTTTACAACTCTCGATCTCATTTAATTCATCTTCTTTTTTCCTTACCTCATATCCCTCAACTCTCTATTGTCCATTTCCCTCACTGCATGCTTTTCTTAAAGCTATTTTTCTTATTTCGGAATCGAAAAGAACAATAAATAGACCGTGGTTGTTATTTTTTGAGATGAAAAGTCTTTCTTTTGCTTATTTGAGGCCGAATCAGTGCTTATTTGAGGCCGAATCAGAGAAAGAGTAATAAATAGATTGTTGTCCTTCAAGGTGCAAATCCTTTCTCTTTCTTTTGTATTGATTTGAAACTGTTTCAGAGAAAAAGCAATATATATTGATTGTAGTTGTTGTTCTTCAAGTTGCCAAACATTTATCTTCTTTAGTGCTAAGTTTGAGACTGGATTGGAGAAGTTGCAGTTCTTTTTCAAGTACCAATGGTTGCTACTACGCGTAGTGCCGACAATATTTAGGACAATAATTTGAAAGGGTTCAACTTTGTAAGTTTGAAATTTAATAAAAACATCAGAAATATAAATTTTTACACTCTAGTATGCTCTGAAATACATCTATGAATAAATGTGAGATGGTTGGAAAAGTTTTTAGTGAAATAAAATGTACGTTGCTTTGCAAGATAGGAGACATGGGCACCATCTACGGCTTTGGAACTACGGCGAACTCATTCTCCATTCTTCTCAGGCATCTGTTATAATTTCTTCCCGGTTCAAATGAACATTGTTGGTGATAGTGGCAAGAAAATAATGGAGCAAGGCAGCCCATAGAAGACATTTGAATGGAAGAGAAGGTTTTCGGCAATGAACTCTTTGATTTACAGTAATATATTGAGATTTTTTTTTTTGTTCTTTCAAAATGCTAAAGATGCATATTTATAGACAGAAAAAAATATTTTAAATTTGTAGATTTGAAATTCAAATTAAAGTTGCAAACCTAACCCTTTAATTTGTGTCAGATTGTTGGAAACTTTTGCGGATAATCAGATATTGTTTGATTGATGGGATTTTAATTTATATTATTAGTTGCATGCATGAATGTTATTTGAGCGGGATTTTTGCCTCCAATTGCACAGTATATGACTGCTTTCATTTAGTATTGTTATAGATTGGAAAATTAGATATTTATGATAAATACATCCACTTAATTATTTTTTTCATTTAAATGACCACATTAGCTAGTATCTTCACCAAAATAACCACTTTTTTTAATCATAAAAATAAGGGAGCGTTAAAAAAAAAAATTGGATATGGGTTTAGTGATTTTTGATTTATATATTGGGTTTGAAAATCATTCATAATTATAATATTTGATATTTAAAAAAAATAAATAGTTCAGAAATAAAAATAATAAAATAATTATTATTTTATTCATTTAGATTCAAAATTTAAAAACAATTATAGATCATTTTAAATAAAAATTTATTTTTTAAATTAATAAAAACATAATTTTAGAAATTTAAAAAATTAAAAAAATATATTGTTACGACCCGAACATGAGCAGACCCATTTTAAGAGTCCATCAAAGAAAAAGGCCTAGGTCCACAAAAGATTTAATTCTCCAAGAGGCATACTTCGAACCAAATCGACCTGTAGTCATGCTGGTAATGCCGAGCTTGGGGAATGTTCGAGCTGGTATTGCCGAGCTCGAATTAACAAGCTAGCAAGATGTCGGCAAAGGCAGCTTAATCCAAAAGGTGCAACTGTTTGAGGCAGCTGTTCGGCCGAAGTGGCGCAACTCTTGATGAAAAGACATGTGTTCAATTGGATTTCTATAAATCGATCCACATTTATTGTAATAGACACATTGATTTCAAGCAATAAATACAGCAATAAAAGCAAAAACATTCATTTTTAATTCAAGTCAAGCATTTATTTCAAGTACTTTGTGTTCTTCTATTTCAAATTACCTAGTACTCTTATTTAAAGTAACCTCTTAAAATTTCATCATTAACATATATAATAAAATAATAATGATATTTTAATTATAAAAAACAATTAGATAATGTTATAATAATTAATATGGTATAATAATGTAATTATATTATTGTAAATATGTAATTAATGTAATATTTCAATAACAGTATTTCTTAATTAATGTAATAATAATATTATTTTAGTATTATTATAAATATATTAATCTATCAATATATATATATATATATATATAATATTGATAATAATGCAAATTATTTTCTGAGAAATATTGGAGTATTTAATAATTAATAAAAATAATTATAAATTTTTATGAAAAAAAAATAAGCATGTTGTAATTAAATTTGGTCGGCGAATGAATGATTTGGTGCAGCAAAAGGTCCTCCTGTGCAAAGGAAACCATTGAAGCATAGAGATTATGAAGTTGAAATGCATGTGGCTAGAGCTATATATCCAAGTCATTAATTATATCGAATGGTGTTTTTAGTATATGAGTATTTGGTTGGCACTTAGTTTGCTTTTCTGCACCAATGGTGAACTGGGGCCTCATGAAACTATATATTTTACTCTACTAGTTGAACTTGACAAAATATATGATTTAGTTACTGCGGTTTATGATCATATATAGCCAGTACAGTAAGAGCTCCAAATATGATTCATCAAGGCCGGCCCTTCTATTTTGGTGGAATGTGAAACTTACTGTTGTTGCAATCTCCCACCATCTAACTAAAATGCCTTCTAGACTAGAAGCTTTTTTTTTTTTGAAATCTTGGGTGATTTATCTGGTCCTCAATATCACAAATTAGTGCAACGTGTTTTTATTATTTAGTTTGAACGAGTCCTTTGCTGTTTAGTTTGACTAAGTTAGTTTCGTTTATTTAGGAGTCAGTTGAGTTATTTTAGGAGCATTTGTTAGCCCTCTACTAGTTTAAATTGTTTTTCATCAGTAGTAATAGATGTACTTCATTTTTCTATCAAATTGGGTTTCTTCGTTTGAGTAATATTCCTTCTCTTCATTTTTTCATCATTAGACTTGAATCTGGCTACAGTTTAAGTTTTGTTACATGGTATACAGAGCTTGGTTGCAGATCAAGTGTTTGATAATATTACTCAATCAAGATGAACGGTGGAAGTACAATGGCTGTCGCTCCTGTAGAAAAGCTTGTTGGTAACAATTATAATTACTGGAAGTTATGCATGGAGGCTTATCTACAAGGGCAGGATTTGTGGGATCTTGTACGTGGGGACGAGGCTGCGATTCCCAGAGATATTCCCGAAAATGCCGAGTTACGGCGGAAATGGAAAATTAAGTGTGGAAAGGCTCTATTTGCTCTTCGAACATCAATTAGCAAGGAGTATATTGATAACTCTTGAAAAAGAGTTATATTCTCTTTTATTTTAGTTCGTTTAGAGAGTCTTTCGTCTATATTTACCCAAATAAGTGTTGTTTTGGTCTTGTATTTAGTTGTTCGAGTCCTTTCATGTTTAATTCGTGTTTTGGAGTAAATAACGTTGTTTTTGGAGGAATTGGAGTGAATTTGCCGTGCAGGAAATTGCCTTGTTTTTGAAGTCTATGCTGGAGCAAAGGAAAACAGATGCTGTAGCACGTTGAGCTGAACCACTCCCAGTCAACTTCAGTCAAAGCTGCGGGTATGACGTGGAAAAGCCTATTTTTGCTGATGTGGGAGTGCGAAAATAGCTGAATTTCACCCAACTTTCCCAAGGACAATTTGGGGAATGTTCCTAAAAGTGGAAACCTAAGATTTGGGGGAGATATAAATATCACTTGTAGAGAGAGAGAAGAGGGGGCCCCCATTTCATTTTCACACAAATTTGGGGGAGCTTCTCACGATCCACCTCTCTTCACCACCGCACACACGATCAGCTGGGGGAAAAGAAGCAGAAATCAAAGGGGAAGAGGAACGTTCAGCCGAAAAGGAGTTTGGAAGAGGAGAATAGCTCAATGCCCTAGCTCATTGCCATGAATCAAGAAGGGAGTGAGGAATCCTTCCTCTTGTGGGTCAATTGAAGGGGGAGTCTACTTTTCTCTTTTATTTCTTTAATTTCCAGCTGATTATGAAGTCTATTTTTCAAAACATGTATTTGGGTTTCTCTTGTGTAAATATGAGCTAAATTGGTAGGCCTTGGGCTATGGACGAAGCTTGCATGTTCTTACTTTGATATGTTACTTGGTTGTTAATGGTATGGAGTTTGAGCTTTTGATGGTTTAATTCTCTTAATTGCAATTCTTGTGGAAGCTTGAATTTGTGATTTATGCTTAATCTTGGTTTGGAAAAATTAAGGTTATGAGTAGAAACCTCAATTGCTCCACAATATGTTGCATAGGAATATGTAGATGTCGTGTTTGTTTAAATGCCTAAGAGAGCTGTGAATACTGCTAGACTTGAATTGAATTTGGGCATAGGAATATGCTAATTTAGTTTAAGGAAGGCAACCTCATCTATTTTGGAAAATCTAGCTGGGAATAGTAATTTGGCTGCAATTTACTCTGTGCTGTTGCGATGCTGTAGCATGTCTGTCTGAAGCAAGCTGAATCCATAGCCTAGGCCGTTTGTTTTTCTCGTCGATTAAAAAAAGGAATTGGTCTGATCCGTTTTGCCCATTTTTCCCTCGTTTTTAACCATCCCCTGTTTCATGTTTATTGTTTATTTTCCATTTAAATCATGCCTAGGATAATTAAACAAATCAAATCATTTTCCCCCATCAATTAAACCAAGTTGAGTGTTTGTGCACCTTTACCCCTTCCCTGTGGATTCGATACTCGGAGAATACTCCGTTTTATATTACTTGTGATAGTGTATACTTGCACTAGTGTGTCACTCACACACGAACATATATTGATCATGTTCGTGACCTGAACCAGCCAAAGTAAGTGTGGGACACACTTGAGAAGTTGTTTATGAAGAAAAATACTTCTCGGCTGCAGTTTCTTGAAAATGAATTAGCTGGGACAGTTCAAGGAAACTCTTCTATCGAAGAGTATTTTTTAAAGGTGAAAAATATTTGTGCAGAAATTTCTGCATTGGATACTGATGATCCTGTGAGTAAAAATCGATTGCGCAGGTATCTTATTCGTGGATTGCGAAAAGAATTCATGCCTTTTATATCATCTATTCAAGGGTGGCAGAATCAACCCTCAATAGAGGAGTTGGAAAATTTGCTATCAAATCAAGAAGCTTTAGTAAAGCAAGTAATTGGAAAAAGCTACATTCCCAAATCAGAGGACGTTCTTTTCACGAAAGAACAACGAGAAAGGGGTTCTACAGAACAGCTCAAAGCTTCTCGTGCATGCTACAGGTGTGGAAAACAGGGGCACCTCAAGAGAAATTGTCGTGCAAATGTGGCATGCGATCGATGTGGAAAGTCAGGACATATAAGATCAAACTGTCGAGTTAAACTACAAGAAGCAGAAATGAATCTGGCACAAGAAAGTAGTGATTCTCAGCAACCAAATTGGGAACAATGCTTATCCATTGAAGTGATTGATCAACCAACAGATGTGACTTCACTTGTGCATCAGAATAATGCATTTACTGATCATGGAACTTCCTTCATTGATTACAGCGAAGAATGGATCATGGATTCTGGGTGTTCTCATCATGCAACAGGAAATGCAGCTTTACTCTCTGACGTTCGTCCACATTGCGGAAAGAAAGTAATTGTGACAGCTGATAATTCATTGCATCCTGTGGTTAAAGAAGGTGATTCAAATGACTGTGGAATATTGCTCGAAGATGTTTATCATGTGCCAGGTTTGAAAAAGAACCTCGCATCAGTTTCTCAGATAACAAAATCGGGAAAGTATGTTCTCTTTGGTCCAAATGATGTTCAAGTTCTTTCGAGTGTAAAACATATTGAAGCTGATATTGTGTTTACTGGAAAAAGGAAAGATTCATTGTATGTATTATCTGCTAGTGATGTATATGTTAAGCGTACGGGTCAGACTGAAAGTTCAACACTTTGGCATGCCCGTCTGGGTCATATTGGTTATCAGCTACTACAGAAAATCTCCACCAAGCAGCTTGTTGATGGCATTCCTGTTTTAAAAGATTTCTATCATGATGAGATTTGTTCAGGTTGTCAATATGGAAAATCTCATCGTCTCCCATTCCCGAATTCTGAGAATAGAGCATCTGTGGTATTACAATTGGTTCATTCAGACATATTGGGGCCAACAAGAACACCCAGCTATACAGGATTTCATTATGTCATGGTGATTGTGGATGATTATTCACGTTTTTCTTGGGTTTACTTCTTGGAGCAGAAAAGAGATGCTTTTTCAAAGTTCATTGAGTTCAAGCATGACGTGGAAAAGGAGTTTGGTCTACCAATAAAGTGTCTGCGCACCGATAATGGGGGAGAATTTATGTCTAATGAATTTTTGGATTTTTGTAGGGAACATGGAATTCAACGTCAGATGACATGCCCAGACACCCCGCAACAAAATGGGGTTGCTGAACGAAAGTTAGCTCATCTAACTTCAATTTGCTTATCTTGGCTTCATGAAAAAGATCTTCCTAGAGAATTATGGGCTGCAGCTTTTCACACAGCTTGTTATGTCATAAATCGGCTGCCATCTTGGCCAGGTAATAAGTCATCTCCCTTTGAACTGCTATATAATCGGAAGCCTAATGTGAGTCATTTTCGAGTTTTTGGATCTATTTGTTATGTTCATATATCAAAACATAATAGAAGTAAACTTGATCCTAAGGCTAGGCGTTGTATTTTTGTTGGCTATGACACGCATAGAAAGGGTTGGAAATGTATGGATGAAGACACAAGAAAAGTTGTGGTTTCTCGTGATGTTGTTTTTGATGAAATTTCACCATATAAGCTTGATGAAAGTAGAGACAAAAGTGCAGCTGAACTTCCTCTATTTCATGATGATTCTACAGCTAGTGGTGAAACTACTACTAGTGGTGAAACTACTACTAGTGGTGCAGGAAATGAAATTCCTATGTCTCAAGAAAATATTCAGCAAAATGAAGTTATTGAAGAGGCTCCACGCAGATCAATGAGACAAAGAAAACAACCAGAATATTTAATTGATTATGAGGTTGAAGGAAATCAATTCTCTGTTTTATCTTGTTTTTCTATGCAAGATAAGTCTCCAGATGAGCCAAAGTCCTACAATGAAGCTAAGGAAAATCTGAAATGGCAAGTAGCTATGCAAGAAGAAATTTCAGCCTTAAAGAAAAATGGCACATGGGAGCTTGTTCCAAAACCAAGAGATGCTGATGTGATTACTTGTAAATGGGTTTACAAATTGAAGAAGAAAGCTGATGGTCAGATTGACAGATATAAAGCCCGTCTTGTTGCACGTGGATTCTCTCAGAAATATGGTCAAGACTATGATGACACATTCAGCCCTGTTGCTAAAATGGTGACACTACGCGCCGTAATTTCTTTGGCAGCAAATAAAGGCTGGAAATTATGGCAACTAGACGTGAAGAATGCTTTCCTTTATGGGGAATTAGATCGTGACATTTTTATGGAACAATCACAAGGCTTTGTTTCAAAGGAATTTCCTGATCATGTATGTTACTTGAAGAAAGCATTATATGGCCTCAAACAAGCTCCACGCGCCTGGTATGGTAAGATTGCTCAATATCTTAGCTTTTGTGGTTTTAAATCATCAGATGCTGATACAAGTTTATTCATTAAGAAAACACCCACAGAATGCACTTTGTTATTGTTATATGTAGACGATATGATTATCACGGGTGATAATTGTGTTGAAATAAAATCTCTTAAAGATGATTTGGCTGTTCGGTTTGAGATGAAAAGCTTGGGTGAAACAAGCTGTTTTTTGGGGTTAGAGATTGAAGAATCTGGTGGATATTTTGTTTCTCAAAAGGGATAGGCAGCAAGTATGTTGCAAAGGTTTCATATGAGTGAGGCTAAAATAATGAACACTCCTATGGAAAGTGCCGTCAAGTTGACTAGAGAAGAAGGTAAACCACTACAGAATTCAACATACTTCAGGCAAATTGTTGGAAGCTTGTTTTATTTAACAATCACAAGACCTGACATAGCACATTCGGTTGGGGTTATTTCTCAGTTTATGGATCAGCCATGTGAAGGTCACTTAATTGCTGCTAAAAGGATTCTTCGATATGTGAAGGGAACTCAGAGTTATGGTTTAATGTATGAGCATTCTAAGCTTTTTTCATTGAGTGGTTTTGTGGATGCGGATTGGGCTGGTAATGTAGATGACCGACACTCTACAACAGGTTACTGTTTTACTACGGGATCTGCTATGATTTCATGGTGTAGTAAAAAGCAAGAAACTGTGGCTATTTCCAGTTGCGAAGCTGAGTATATTGCAGGATCAATGGCCACTCAAGAATGTATTTGGCTTAAGAGACTTATTCAGGAAATGACTTCTTCTCTCAACCAAGGTTGTAGAACTCGCTGTGCGCTCCTGGTGCGGTCATGTACCGCCTAGCGCATACGCGGTTTGTACGGGGCTTAGGCGGGGCCTAGGCGGATAATAAATTCTTTATAAATTTATATTTTATATAAATATTAGTGTTAAAATTATTATATCAAAATCATTTTCAAAATTCAGATATCACAAAAAAGCAACAAATTAATATAAAAATGTATAAATATATGAATTTATTATTATTATTTAATTATATACCAATGAATTTTCCCACAATACCACTTATTTTCTCTTTCTTCTTTCAATTCCATATTTTATTCTCTTTAGTCCCGGTTGTTTCTTTCCAGCTAAGTCACCACTTTTTCACATTAATTTTCTTCAATTTCTTCATTTACGTCTTCTCCCTCTTCCACCCTTTCGTCTTCTTCGTTATTTTCTTATGGTTTTTACAGATTGTGAGCAATAAAAATCTCAAAAGTTTTCACATAATTGATATATCCTGCAAATAAGCTGGTTTGGAGCATGAAAAAATCCAATTCAGACAAATTCAAGATGGTCAGCCGAGGAATTTGCCGCATTGCAGATTATCGGTGCGGCCACCGCCGCTGAGCGCTTCGCCGGCGATTAAGCGGCCGCGTTAGCCGCATTTTACAACCATGCTCTCAACTATTCAGTTCCTATTTTCTGTGACAATGAAAGTGCTATCAAGCTTGCTGAAAATCTAGTATTTCACGCACGTACGAAACACATTGAGACTCGGTATCACTTTGTTCGAGAGAAGGTGTTAACTAAAGACATTGAGCTGCGCAGTATACGAACTGAAGAACAAGTTGCAGATATTTTCACCAAAACACTTGCGAGAGTCAAGTTTGAAGCATTTCGTGAAGGTCTTGGTGTTATTGACAGGAAGCTTGCACTAAGGGGGAGTATCTTCGTTTGAGTAATATTCCTTCTCTTCATTTTTTCATCATTAGACTTGAATCTGGCTACAGTTTAAGTTTTGTTACACACAATATCCAAGACAGCCTATATATGATAAAGTATTGGAGTGCAATGCAATCTGAAGTTTTTGAAATACATGTTGCATTTACACTTATTTCTTGTGTATTATGCAAATCATTCGTCACTGCGGGATACTACTGCTCAGTTTGTGAATGTATATTCAGCAAACTACTTGGATCATACAAATGGGAAAAAGCGTATGTCAAGCCCAGTCTCTTTCCCTAGCTCTTTCTATATGCTATATATATATATATCAATTGAACCCCTAATTATTGTTCCATAGATCAACGAGCTTTGGGTATGTGCATGCGTTCTGAAAGAGCAACCTTGGAGCAGGTGGGCAATAATTTCTTTCTATTAGTGAAGCATGCTTGGACTATTAGATGGGACAGATATAATAGGCGACGAAACAGCTGAATTATTTTACTAACTGGTTGATCTCATTATTCTTAGCTAATTTAGTTGCTATCTTCTTTTGATAGTGGCTTCATTGCAGACGGTTATATGATACACAAAAAAAATTAGCAAAACAATAGACTAATAGTTTATCTTAATTTGTTGATATTTCTTGGTGACAGGTGTTGAAAGGAAATAAATGGCTATGCATGCAACGACTTTGGCTTGGTTATAATCACAACTTGCCTAGTTTCATGTTCGTTATGATAAACTAACTAAAATATGCTTTTGCTGGTGAATGAAATAGTTATATACTAGCTAGCTTTTTCCTACATTAGAGGAAATAAATGTGTTATTGGCCTAAAGTAACTATATTTGTAAAAGCATCATCAATTTGTAATCTACGTACTGCTAAACGGGGGAGCAAAATATATTATAATTAATATTCAGCACATGGCATGGTGAAATTAAGTTACATCACCATACATGACATCTTGCTTGCGGTACATTTTGTGTATATGTTACCAGTGGCGGATCTAGGAATTTATAATTGGGGATACAATATAGAAATAAAATTAAAATGGGGATACATTATGTGAAGATATCTATAATAATATGTGAAGATATATATAATTAATAATAAAAATACATATATAATAAAAATAAAAAATAAAATTTGGGGGTACAGTGGTACCCCCAAGTTATAATGTAGATACGCCCCTGTATGTTACATATGGGCTGGATATTTATTTTGTTTCTACATCGAGATTCGGATGTGCAAGTGCTTGTCCAATTGTTCGAGTAATAGCACTTAACCTTTTAGTTTTTGTATCTAACATCTAATGGGGGAGTGGACCATATATCTCGAAAAGAGAGGGCAGCAGTTTTTTTCAAAAATAGGAATAGATGTATTAAACTCACACATCCAGATGTCCCCAAAAAATTTGAACCTATGACCTTCTGGTTCAGGCAAGGTGCTTTAACCAGTACACGAGGAACTAATTCTTAGATTTGTGTATGTGGTTGATGTCGCAATGCATGTTCGATTGTCAAATTAAATGATGAGAGAGAGAGAGAAGCATATCTCAAACATTGCACGCAAGTTGGGTTCCTGTTGTCACTCAAGAATATATATATATGTATTTTCTTTTTCTTGTTTTATTAAGTTTAATTAATAGTAGAGAAGCAAACTACATTACACAAGCAATTCTCTGAGCACACAAATACAAAATGTATCTAATCTCCCTCACCACATGCATGCATACCTAAATCTTACTTTCTTAATCCAAACTCAATAAACTCTCCAACACCATCTTTATAAACATCAACAACCAACATCCAAAACTAAATAACTAACTATCCAAACCATGAACCCACATTCTTCTTCTTCGTCGTCGTCTTCACCCTTCACCGCCATTCACGGCGAGCCAACGACGTCGAACCACCTCACCTTCCTGACCCACAAAACCCTAGCCGGCGCCGGGAACCTGGCCAACCTCCTTCCAACCGGCACCGTCCTGGCCTTCCAAACCCTAGCTCCGGCGTTTTCCAACAAGGGCAGTTGCCGCTTACCCAACGAGATTCTGACGGCGTCGCTCGTTGCTTTCTGCTCCGCCGTTTGCTTCCTTTCGTCCTTCACCGATAGCTTCACGGACTCCGACGGAAAACTGTATTACGGGATGGCGACGAGGGCGGGGATGTGGGTTTTCAACGGGGATGGTGAGGGTGTGGATCTGTCGAGGTTTCGGATGAGGTGGATAGACTGGGTTCATGCGTTGGTGTCGTGGTTGGTTTTCTTGGCATTCGCCTTCTGCGACGTGAACGTGCAGAGCTGCTTCTTTCCGTCGGAGGCTCCGGACTTGGATGCGTTGGTCGTCAACTTGCCGCTCGCCGCCGGGGTTTTCGCCACCTCCCTCTTCGTCGTCTTCCCCACTACTCGCCGTGGAATTGGTTATTCAGACATGCCTTCGAAAATATAAATATTATGTATTTTGTATTGATTCATTATTATATTTGATTGGATAAAAATTGGAATTAAAAAAATTAAAACGTATATTTTTGGAGATGCGGGGTATCGATCCCCGTACCTCTCGCATGCTAAGCGAGCGCTCTACCATCTGAGCTACATCCCCATTAATATTTTATTTTACAGCATTTTATATATATATATATATATAATCATTCCATTACAATGATCAAATTAAATATATTAAATACTCCCTCCGTCCCATTTATTTGGTCCTGTTTTAACTTGCACGAATGTCAAAAATCACTTATGAATATATTAAATATTTGAACAAATTTTCTGAATTACCCTTATTTAGCAATAACTACTAATAATAACTCTATTAATTACTCCCTCTGTCCCAGATTAATAGTCTCGTTTGCTTTTGGCACAATAACCAAGACATGTGAGTGTAGAATGAGTTGAGTGAAATTAATATTTTATTGTTGAGTGTGAAAAAGTTACCTTTTTTAGAAACGGGACTATTAAAGTGGGACGGATGAAAATGAGAAACAAGACTATTAAAATGGGACTGAGGGAGTATGTTCAATTTATAGGGGTAAATTTGTAAACACATGCAAAAAAAATATTAAATTTAAATAATGGACCATATAAATGGAACACCCTAAAAAGGAAATATGGACCAAATAATCGGGACGGAGAGAGTAACTAAATTTCTCTCTGTGCATGTGTTTTGAAAAGTTAAATAGCTAAGAGTTATTGTAATATTTCAAATTAAGAGGTGCATGATAATATTTATGCATCTAATGATTAGCTGAAATTATTTTTTAAGTTTTGAAATTTTTTTAATAGTAATGCATTAATATATAATAACACATTCAGATATCAACAAAAAAAGTTTGAATTTATGATCTCATGTTTATAGACAAAGCGTTTTGACCAATATATATTCCGAACAAGGGTCTTGGTCTTGGATGATTTTTTTTTTTTAACTTTTTAGTGTTATCTTTGTTTTCTTTTCTTTCTCTTGGGGATAAATTAAGACATGAATAAATTAAGAATCATTTGTATAGGTTTTGAATATTCATGGGAAAGCCCTGATTGAAATACAAAAATTTGTTCAAAATTAAATCTATAATTACTATTATATTAATAGTTTATTAATTGAACTCTTAAATCTATTAATTATGAAGTGCTAATTATTTTACTTAATTGAAATGTATGAATGATTTTAAGATCATTAACTTAAGAAAAAATATCGATAAAATAAAGTACAATTTCACATTAAAAATAATATTAAGAGAATCTAAATTTTATTGTTCATAATATTTATATAAAAATTTATGAAAATATACAATTATTTTACTTAATTCATGTATCATTTAATCTTATGTTGTTTTATTATATAATCTAAGAGTAATTTTAAATCAAACCTGAAAATATGGTAAAAAGTCATAAAATTTGTTATTATAATATATTAAAATTAAAAATATATACGGTGAAAAAGAAAGATGCAAAAATTAGAATATTATAAAATCTTTAAACTAAAACAAAATAATAGATTATTTTAGAAGGCCGGTTATAGGTTTAAATTATGATTTCACAATATAACTAAAATAAATTAATATGTGAAATAATATTATAGCAAAAATATTATTATGTCACACTATATTATAAAATAAAATAAAATTTAAAAACTATTAGAATATCAGACTAAAAATTAAATAAAGCAAGAAATAATATTAATAAATTAATCTTCAATACACACACATATATATAGAGAGAGAATTTCAAGAAGACAAATAAAAGTGAAATTAATTACTATACATTGTTCCAATATGAGAAGGAGAGAATATAATTAAACTAAAGAAAATTTAATTCAAAGAAGTTGTAAAGTAAATATGATTTGTTTGGTGTGTGATGAAGTTATTGAAACAATATTAACATTCCTTATTTCACAATAAACAAGTGTAAAAAATTTAGTTGTAGATTCCCAAGATAGGTTGTTTGTCTCTGTTTCGACTAAAACTCCCCCCGTGATAAAATGATAAAGCCGCTTGATTACCTTTACAATATTGTTTGATTGTATTTTAGTTGTTGCTTGATTACAATGTTGTTTGATTGCATTTCAATTGTTGCTTGATCATTTATTGCTTGATTGCTGTAATATCCCGATTTTAATTAAGCTAATTAATGCTTAATTAAATAAAATAAAAAGGATATTATTTTGCAAATTAATTATTGCTTTTGAGACGAATTTGAATAAGACGGGTTTATTTAAATAGAGCATTTGCTTAAAATTGCATAATTAATCGGAAGAATGCAATTTTAATTAAACCCGAGAATATCATTTATCGGAGGAATTTATACACGAGTTGTTGAGGTGGAGGGGGAGGATTTCTTCATGGTGAAAAAATTGTACACGTTGAAGTGTAAAAATTTGAAGTGGTAGGTGGTGAAATAATTTGGTGGAATATAAAAAAAAAAAGGGAAAAGTTACTTTATTTCCTCTCTTCCCCAACACACCACCGTAACCCTCACCAAACCCCCCCTCATCGCTGCCACCTTCTCTCTACTTTTCCGGCCGCTATAGACCGCCGACGGCGAATCCACCACCACCTTTAGAAAGCTTGATCTTCAGGGAGTATATGTTTGTGTGTAATTATAAAAAAAATTCAATTTCCCTTTCTCTCTCTTGTTTGCGTATATACATATATATATATGCTATTATATTATATTATTATTATTTTTATTATTTCTTGATTATTATTATTATATTTCAATATACATATATAATATTTATTTATTTATTTAAATAATTTAATTAATTAGTTTTATTGTTAATGGGTTTATGATGTTGGATATTAAGATTCGTTTTGTTTGATTTAATCCGATTCGAATTATTATCAATATCTAGTTTAATATATGATTGGAGAAGCATGTTAAGAGTATGATAAGATATTGGTTTATGAAATCAAGTGTTGGGAAATTATTTATTCGATTAAAGTACAAGTTCGAAGCATGATTAGACGATTGGAATTTCAATTGTGAAAGTATTTAGTTGGAGGTTGGATTATGTGAAGTGAGTTCAAATTGAATGATAAGAAGTTGTCAGTTAGATGTCGATCCTAGGTCCTAATTTCGTCTAGTATTGTCAGTTAACGCTGATAGGAATACTTAGACTATCCATCCTAATTAGTTGTATATATTGTGATTATTTTGAAGGGGATTTGAAGTTAAAGGGAACACAACTCAATCTGCACGAATAACAAGACCGTCTTTTATACCGTAAGCATAACACAGGTGGAAACTATTTTCATTAAAAGTAAATGCTTTTCCGAGCTTCATGCTCAGTTTACAAAATGTGTGAAAATGATCTTGTTTTAACTGATTGCTATGCTAAATGTTTTTGTGCTATTATATTTGTACCTCTGTCAGTTGACGCTTTCAGAGAGATGATTTAATGAGAATGAACCAGGAAATTACTGCGCTAATCTCATTAAAGGAAAAGGGTTGAAGCCCTACTTAAAAGAAAAGGGTAGAAGCCCTACTTAAAAGAAAAGGGTAGAAGCCCTATTTAAAAGAAAAGGTAGAAGCCTTATTATCTGAAATCGATCGGGTCTCAAGGTATTATACTGAGACTAGTGCACTAATTGATGACAGTGGGTTGAGTGGTTTATCCATTCCCAGCTGTTCATCGTAACTTGGAAGTAGGCTAGCTTCCAGTTACACAACGGTAAACAAATATAATAAATGTCGAATAGCACGTGCGAAATAAAATATTTTAGATAACACGGTTTCTTTCAACAAAACCCCGTGTTTATCTGTGTGAGTTGCATAGCATTCTTACTTAAACTGTATTTTTCGGGCATGTTTCCACGGGGTACAATTGTACTCAGCCCCTCGTATTATTTCTAAAATACGCAGGTTAAGCAGCGAGGATGGAAGTGCGGGGTGTAAATAAGCAGAGCAAGGATTTGTACAGATTTTGAAAGATCCTGAGATATGCATCTTCATATGCATATCTCCACTACGCTGCTCACACTGCTGCACCGCTCTCTGAACTTTATCCTTCCCGTATTTTGAATGCTTTTGTGAACAAATGTTTAACTCCTTACATTATTACCTTTCAAACATTGATAAAATGTGTTTAAACGTTATTTCTGAATGCTCTTCTGAATTATGATAAATCTTCCGCTGTTTTAATTTATGAAAATACTTGAAAATCATCGACCACGACTGTAGCGTGCCCCAAAGTTGGGAAGGTCAGTTGGGGGCGTTACAGAAGTGGTATCAGAGCGAGGTTTGTAAAAAAAAAAAACCTTTTGGAAACTTTGTTGAAATCGTTTGAAACTGTCCTGAAAACTTCAAGTTTTAAAACGTTTCATATTCTGGGAGTTGATTGAAAGGATTGCTCGTGTTTTACACCCCACTCCATCCTGCACAGACCTGAGGTATGATTTAAGTTTTGAATTACATGCTTGCAAAATTGTTTAGTGACTGGGTCACTTAAAATGTTTGGGAGTTGAAGGAAATTTTGAAATGATAGCACCATTGATTGTATTTGTGAGTTATTTCGAAAAATGGTTTGAAGATGTCTTCCTGAGAACATTTGTTAATTTTGTGTCTAGTATGGACGTACTAGCTTTCGATGTGAGCTTTGAATGAAAGGAATTGATTGACGTCATACCTTGCGAAATTGATTGATTATGAAAATTTAGTTTTTGATGAAAATGTTTGGTTTTGGCACCGATGAGGTGACCTTGTGAGATTATGATTTCAAAATGAATGATTTTGAAAAAATTTTGCAAGCAGTGTAAATTTTTGTGTTATGGCTTTAAAAGATGTGTTAAATTGTGAGTTGAGCTGTGAGAAATTATTGGAATTTTTTTATTTAACCTTGGAGGTTATATTAGGATCGATTAGGACTGACCGACTAACTGTTGGGCTTTGAAAAAGCATTAACTTGATGAACTTAGAATAACGTGGAGTGTGGTTATTTGATTTAGAACTTAAGTTGTTTCGGGTGGAGTGAAACGACACCCGTAGTTGACTGAACCTTAGAACCTTGGTCTTGATTATCGTGAAATTGAAAATTTCTTTGTCTAGTTTAGTAGGGTTGAGTATTGATAATGAGTTGACTTGTGGAAACTACAAGTTAACAGCTATATGTGCAGAATGTACACGGTGAGCCTGGCAGATGCAGTCAGACTCGGGGTTGAGTCAGTATGTCTGCACGAGGATCCGAAGGAACCTCGGCATGGTGTATCGGAGGACAGTGGTTGCCCCTAGACACAGAGTCATGCATTGTGTTATTTTTGTTGACTCTTGGGACTGACCATTTGTTTGGTATGGCATATGGACCCTTACCAGAGACTAGTCCGACAGTTCAGGAAGCACCTTTCTTTTTCAGAGGACAACCTCGTTTCTACCTTGATGGAGTGCATCGGACTGCAGGTCCTGACATTGGTCCCCGAGGGGAAGGCAGGCAATCGCTCGAGACAAATGGGTTGGGAGAACTTCAAGGAGGCTCTGTACGAGAAGTTCATCCCAAAGCAGTATCGAAGGGATAGAGAGGTGGAGTTCTTCTTGCTGGAACAGGGCAAGATGACTGTTGAGGAGTATGACACCAAATTTGGTGAGTTGTTGCAGCTAGCGCCGCATCAGGCGGATACACCTGAGAAGATGTCGGACAAGTTCAGAGAAGGGTTGCGTGAAGACATCCGCACGCAGTTGTCTACCATCACTGGGTTGACCTATCAGGAACTCTTGAGAATGGCGCTGGATATTGAAGCTTCTAAGAACAAGAAGAAGTTGCCGGTCTGGGGAGCTCCGGAACCCCAAACTTCAGCCCCCAGAGAAAGTGGGAGGAGAATCCGAAGCAGACTTATCAAGGACAGGGTAGCCAGAAGCGCCCGGATCAAGGGAACTATCAGAACTTCCAGAGGCGTAATTACAATCAATCGTATCAGAGGAATGATGCGCAAGCGGCTCCCAGGAACGAGCAGAGAATTATGGGCCTGCAGAACTGTAATAAATGTGGAGGAAAACACTCGGGGGAGTGTATGAGGGGAGTAAACAAATGCTTCAATTGTGGAGGCACAGGACATTTCTCCAGACAATGTCCTTCACCCCAAACAGGAGGAGGAAACCGCCAGAATTTTCAGAAGCCGGTCAACCAACAGCTTAAGGCGATCAGAGGTAACCACCAGCCCAGGAGAGGAAACACATGGAATCGTGGAGGGGGCAGGCAGGATCATCAGTCACCACCAAGGCGCCCGAATGAGAATCAGCCCGAAGGAAATCAGCCACAGATGAGGGCTAGAGCATATGCCCTGGAAGGGAACAAGGATGAAGGTAACCTCGCAGGTATGGGAACTATCAATGATATACATGTTATGGTCTTATTTGACACTGGAGCATCCCATACATTCATTTCATCTGCATGTGTTGAGGCATTAGAGCTTAAGGTAGAGAAAGGTAGTCATGAACTGAACGTAGCAATGCCTTCAGGAGAAACAACTACTACTACCTTAGTATGCCGTGATTTGAGAATCAAATTATATAAACAAGAGATTCTAGTGGCCGAGTTGAACGTGATGGATATGTATGACGTAGACGTGATTTTAGGAATGGATTGGTTGTCGAAAAACAAAGCGACGATCTTATGTCATGAAAGAAAAGTTATTATCCCGCAGCCAGGAAACGAAGAATCATTTGTCTATGGGTTTAGAAGAAGGCAGCGAGTGCCAGTTATCTCAGCGCTACAAGCTTCGAAGCTATTGCATAAGGCCGAGAATCAGGCATTCTTGGTATATTTAGAAGGAGAAGAAAAGCCAGAATTGTCAGTCCGAGATGTACCGATAGTAAGAGAGTTTGAAGACGTGTTCCCAGAGGAATTACCAGGTTTGCCGCCAGATAGGAAAGTGGAGTTCACGATAGACTTGGAACCGGGAGCGGCTCCGATTTCCAAGGCACCGTATCGCATGGCACCGAAAGAATTACAGGAATTGAAGGTGCAATTGCAAGAGTTACTGGACATGGGATTCATTCGACCAAGTGTTTCACCTTGGGGAGCACCGGTCTTATTTGTCAAGAAGAAGGATGGTTCAATGAGAATGTGCATCGACTATCGAGAGCTGAACAAGTTGACGTTGAAGAACCGTTATCCTTTACCAAGGATCGATGATCTGTTTGACCAGCTCAAAGGAGCAAGTCTGTTCTCCAAAATTGATCTTCGATCAGGGTACCATCAATTGAAGATTCGGAAGGAAGACATTTCGAAAACTGCCTTCAGAACCAGATATGGCCATTATGAATTTGTAGTGATGCCGTTTGGACTCACGAATGCTCCAGCAGTGTTCATGGATTTGATGAACAGAGTGTTTCATCCATATCTCGATAATTTTGTCTTGGTATTTATCGACGATATCCTTATTTACTCAAAGAACGAAAGGGAACATGAACAACATCTATGGACGGTGTTACAAACCCTCAGAGATGAGAAGCTATATGCCAAATTCAGCAAGTGTGAATTTTGGCTGAGAGAAGTGATGTTCCTTGGTCACATCGTGTCAGCAGAAGGTATTAAAGTGGATCCAGCAAAGATCCAGACGGTGACAGAGTGGAAGTCACCTACTACACCAAATGAGATAAGGAGTTTTCTCGGATTAGCTGAATACTACCGGAGGTTCATCGAAGGTTTCTCGTCAATCGCGAAACCAATGACACGATTACTTCAGAAAGGAACGAAGTTCGAGTGGACGAAAGAATGTGAGGAAAGCTTCCAGAAATTAAAGCAACTTTTGACAACCGCGCCAGTCTTGGCAGTACCGGAAACAGATAAGAATTTTGAGGTATACACAGATGCGTCCAAGAATGGACTAGGTTGTGTATTGATGCAAGACGGAAAGGTGATAGCTTATGCATCGAGACATTTGAGACCGCATGAAGTGAATTACCCGACTTATGATCTAGAGTTAGCGGCCGTAATTCACGCATTGAAGATTTGGAGACATCATCTCTATGGAGTCAAGTGAGCCATATTCACGGATCACAAGAGCTTGAAGTACTTCTTTGAGCAGAAGAACTTGAATATGAGGCAGAGGAGATGGCTTGAACTCGTCAATGACTATGATTTGACAATAAACTATCACCCCGGCAAAGCAAACTCCGTAGCTGATGCTTTGAGCCGGAAGGGAGAGGCGCAATTAGGAAGTATGCTTACCAGAGAGAACAGTCTCATAAAAGATTTTGAAAGACTTCGTCTTGAAGTTATATCACCTTCAGAAAGAAAGAGATGTGATGTAGCAGCTTTGACTGTCGTGCCAGATCTAAGAGAGAGAATCATCGAGGCACAGAGGAAAGATACTGAGATCGAGAAATTACGTCAAAAGATCAGAGTCAAGCAGACAGGTGAATATAGAGAGGCATCTGATAACGCACTGATGTACAGAGACAGAATTCTTGTGCCAAACAGTGAAGACTTGAGGAATGAAATCATGAGTGAAGCTCACGATACGCCGTATACCGCTCACCCAGGTAGTACGAAGATGTATCAGGATTTGAAGACCGCGTACTGGTGGGACGGTATGAAGAAAGATGTAGCCTTGTATGTGGAAAAGTGTTTAGCATGCCAGCAGGTAAAGGCTTTACATCAACGGCCATACGGAAAATTACAGCCGTTAGACATTCCCGAGTGGAAATGAGAGCATATTGGGATTACCAAAATCGCAGAAAGGAAATACAGTGATATGGATCATCGTGGACCGTCTAACGAAAAGTGCTCACTTCTTGCCGATACGGAATACTTATGGATCAGACAAGTTAGCACAACTGTATGTTAAAGAGATTGTCAGACTGCACGGAGTGCCAGTAACTATTACGTCTGCCCGAGATGCAAAGTTTACATCACGATTTTGGATAAGCCTACAACAGGAATTGGGAACGCGCCTGAACTTTAGTACGGCGTTTCACCCCCAGACAGATGGCCAGTCCGAGAGAACTATCCAGACTCTAGAAGACATGTTAAGAACGGTTGTTCTCGATCGAGGAGGGAGTTGGGAGCCAATTTTACCGCTGATTGAGTTCGCCTACAAGAACAGTTACCAGGCGACAATTGGAATGGCTCCGTACGAAGCTCTGTATGGAAGAAAGTGTCGCTCGCCACTATATTGGGATGAAGTGGGAGAACGACTAGTTCTCGGACCTGACGCTATCAGTGAAATGATTGAAGTTGTTCGTCAGATACGGGACAGAATCAAGGAGACTCAGAGCAGACAGAAATCTTATGCTGATTCAAGAAGAGTCGAACTACAGTTCGAAGTGGGCGACAAGGTATTCTTAAAAGTCTCGCCTTCGAAAGGAATCATAAGATTTGGAGTAAAGGGAAAACTACGACCGCGCTTCGTAGGACCCTACGAGATTTTAGAACGTATAGGCCCAGTGGCTTATCGTTTGGCTTTGCCTCCAAGCATGGGAAATGTGCATAACGTGTTTCACGTGTCACAGTTGAGAAAATATGTTTATGATTCAAAACACGTGATCCGCCAGGAAGAGATTGTTCTGAATTCAGATTTACATTATGAAGAAAGGCCAGAAGCAATACTAGACCGAAAGACCCAAGAGTTGAGGAACAAATCGATTTCCCTTGTCAAGGTTTTGTGGAGACATCATGGACAAGAGGAAGCTACTTGGGAATTAGAAGACAAGATGCGGGATAAGTACCCATCACTTTTTGAAATACCCTAGCAAATTTCGGGACGAAATTTTTGCAAGGTGGGGTAAATGTAATATCCCGATTTTAATTAAGCTAATTAATGCTTAATTAAATAAAATAAAAAGGATATTATTTTGCAAATTAATTATTTATTTGCTTTTGAGACGAATTTGAATAAGACGGATTTATTTAAATAGAGCATTTGCTTAAAATTGCATAATTAATCGGAAGAATGCAATTTTAATTAAACCCGAGAATATCATTTATCGGAGGAATTTATACACGAGTTGTTGAGGTGGAGGGGGAGGATTTCTTCATGGTGAAAAAATTGTACACGTTGAAGTGTAAAATTTTGAAGTGGTAGGTGGAGAAATAATTTGGTGGAATATAACAAAAAAAAAAAAAGGGAAAAGTTACTTTATTTCCTCTCTTCCCCAACACACCACCGTAACCCTCACCAAACCCCCCCTCATCGCTGCCACCTTCTCTCTACTTTTCCGGCCGCTATAGACCGCCGACGGCGAATCCACCACCACCTTTAGAAAGCTTGATCTTCAGGGAGTATATGTGTGTGTGTAATTATAAAAAAAATTCAATTTCCCTTTCTCTCTCTTGTTTGCGTATATACACATATATATATGCTATTATATTATATTATTATTATTTTTATTATTTCTTGATTATTATTATTATATTTCAATATACATATATAATATTTATTTATTTATTTAAATAATTTAATTAATTAGTTTTATTGTTAATGGGTTTATGATGTTGGATATTAAGATTCGTTTTGTTTGATTTAATCCGATTCGAATTATTATCAATATCTAGTTTAATATATGATTGGAGAAGCATGTTAAGAGTATGATAAGATATTGATTTATGAAATCAAGTGTTGGGAAATTATTTATTCGATTAAAGTACATTAGACGATTGGAATTTCAATTGTGAAAGTATTTAGTTGGAGGTTGGATTATGTGAAGTGAGTTCAAATTGAATGATAGGAAGTTGTCGGTTAGATGTCGATCCTAGGTCCTAATTTCGTCTAGTATTGTCAGTTAACGCTGATAGGAATACTTAGACTATCCATCCTAATTAGTTGTATATATTGTGATTATTTTGAAGGGGATTTGAAGTTAAAGGGAACACAACTCAATCTGCACGAATAACAAGACCGTCTTTTATACCGTAAGCATAACACAGGTGGGAACTATTTTCAGTAAAAGTAAATGCTTTTCCGAGCTTCATGCTCAGTTTACAAAATGTGTGAAAATGATCTTGTTTTAACTGATTGTTGTGCTAAATGTTTTTGTGCTATTATATTTGTACCTCTGTCAGTTGACGCTTTCAGAGAGATGATTTAATGAGAATGAACCAGGAAATTACTGCGCTAATCTCATTAAAAGAAAAGGGTTGAAGCCCTACTTAAAAGAAAAGGGTAGAAGCCCTACTTAAAAGAAAAGGGTAGAAGCCCTATTTAAAAGAAAAGGTAGAAGCCTTATTATCTGAAATCGATCGGGTCTCAAGGTATTATACTGAGACTAGTGCACTAATTGATGACAGTGGGTTGAGTGGTTTATCCATTCCCAGCTGTTCATCGTAACTTGGAAGTAGGCTAGCTTCCAGTTACACAACGGTAAACAAATATAATAACATGTCGAATAGCACGTGCGAAATAAAATATTTTAGATAACACGGTTTCTTTCAACAAAACCCCGTATTTATCTGTGTGAGTTGCATAGCATTCTTACTTAAACTGTATTTTTCGGGCATGTTTCCACGGGGTACAATTGTACTCAGCCCCTCGTATTATTTCTAAAATACGCAGGTTAAGCAGCGAGGATGGAAGTGCGGGGTGTAAATAAGCAGAGCAAGGATTTGTACAAATTTTGAAAGATCCTGAGATATGCATCTTCATATGCATATCTCCACTACGCTGCTCACACTGCTGCACCGCTCTCTGAACTTTATCCTTCCCGTATTTTGAATGCTTTTGTGAACAAATGTTTAACTCCTTACATTATTACCTTTCAAACATTGATAAAATGTGTTTAAACGTTATTTCTGAATGCTCTTCTGAATTATGATAAATCTTCCGCTGTTTTAATTTATGAAAATACTTGAAAATCATCGACCACGACTGTAGCGTGCCCCAAAGTTGGGAAGGTCAGTTGGGGGCGTTACAATTGCGTTTTAATTGTTGCTTGATTAAATATCAACAATTGATTTAATTAGATCTAATTGATGAGATTCATTCTTATTTTTCATATACTTATTGATTATCATATGATTCCATATCTCTCTCTCTCTCTCTCTCTCTCTATATATATATATATATATATATATATATATATATATATATATATATATATATGTTTATTTTTGTTGAATTGAAAATTAAAAAAATTTGAAATGCGTGTGAGTTTGAGAATATTTATTTCAACGTTAAACAAATCATTAAAAAAATATGTAATTAATGAAAGGATAATGTGGAAGATGAAAATACAGTCACATAACAGAAAATAAAAAGAACAAAGAAATGAATTAAGTCGAAAATATAAGAATTAAAACATAATGGTTATGTCATAACAATTAAAGAGGACACATGAACTTCGTATCAAAAAACACCAAACTACTCAAATCAATAGATCATTATCAAGAAATCAGCACAACTCAAACCCAAATCACAAGGCATTCACACGCTAACAAGCAAGTTAAAACTCCATTAACAATAATAAGAAAAATTAGGATTTCGAAACATTTTGTCTGTTTAAAATCAATTCGTTGTTTACTACTCAAATTAAAACTTAACAACTTTGCACTATTTAATTTCTTAAAAGAGGATAGTTCAAATTAATCAATATAGACATATATGTTAAAATCATAAAATCAAAGCACGAATAAACAAATATTTTTTGATCAATGAATTAACAAAAGATATTCAAACCCACAACTAATAATTGGGGAAATGTGTCTAAAATTTTCAACTAATTAATGACAAATTTAACCCAACACTATTTAATATTTTTTTTTAAAAAAAAATAATGAGAGGGAGCACAGACCACGAGGAAGAACAGTTTGTTGAAAATCAAAATTCTCTCTCATCAACTATATAAAGAGACAACATACGTACAGTTCATTTCAGCAAGCTCCATAGAAAAACAAGATACATTTTCTTCGATTTCATTTTGTTTTGTATAATATATGTTGATTTGATTTCATTATCGTTTCGTACAATACATGTATTTCTTTTTTTTGAATGTGTATGGAGTTTAGAGCAGGTTGAGAGCGTTGTGGCTGTGGCTGTGAAACGGAAATCAATCACCAAATTTTGGTGAGTTTATGGTCCAAAAACTCATGCGAATTGTTGTTGTTTAAGATCTGAATGTATATGTCATCTCATGTTTTTTGTTGCTTATGCAAATTATTGTTGCCTGTTTAAGATTTGAATGTTTATGATGCTCTGGTTTTTGTTGCTTCGTGCAAATTTGTGTTGCATGTTTAAGATCTGAATGTACCTGCTCTGGTTTTTTGTTGCTTCATGAAAATTGTTGTGCAATGTGTGTTTAAGATCCATTCTTATTTTTAATATACTTATTGATTATCATATGATCACATCTCTCTCTCTATATATATATATATATATATATATATATATATGTGTGTGTGTGTGTGTGTGTGTGTGTGTGTTTATTTTTGTTGAATTCAAAATTCAAAAAATTTGAAATGGGTGTGAGTTTGAGAATATTTATTTCAACGTTAAACAAATCATTAAAAAAATATGTAATTAATGAAAGGATAATGTGGAAGATGAAAATACAGTCACATAAAATAAAATGAAAAGAAAAAAAAATGAATTAAGTCGAAAATATAAGAATTAAAACATACTATTTATGTTATAACAGTTAAAGAGGACACATGAACTTCGTACCAAAAAACACAAATGGTAAGATTATTTTGACTTCAAAACTTGAACTAATGAACACAAAATATTTTGATGTTGAAACTAATCAATTGAAATAATACCGTATAAAGTCAATATCATTGAGAGAATTATGTAGATATCAAAATTGCTATTAATGGAGCACATGAGTCATCACCATAGTGTGACATCATAATTTTATTCAAGGCATTAAAAAACTGACGAGTGATATTGAGTGTGTAAATTTTTAACATATGTTAAAGTAGTAAATCAAATTGCATGCCAAACAATTTGAGGTTCAAGTTTAATATATATAAAACATTCAATGCATGTAATTATGATGTAACAAACAATTAATACATCAGTAATCAAAGTTCCTTTTGAATAGTTTTGAATAGGCTAGGAGAAAGAGAAGTAATTGTTTGAAAACTTAATGTTTTTAATAATAACATATTGAAAGTTTTCTACACAAAAAAAAAACAAATAAAATTGTTTAGCATTAAAACTTATAAATTATGAAGTAAAACTCATCATATCAAAATTAATATATAAGTCTCGGTTGAGCATTTTGTTTATAATTAATCATATTTTCGAGTCGCATTGAAACACTCACTCGCCATTTAAATAGTATAACTAAACAAAATAATTTTGTATATATATTTTTTAAATAAAAAATATTTAGACTTATAGATTAATAAAGGTAAATATAAGTTAATATATATATATATATATATATATATATATATATATGTGTGTGTGTGTGTGTTATCGTATAAGGTTAGTTTACAAATTTTAAATATCATTGTTTGTCTAAAAATAAATATTAAATATAATATGACAATATAAATAATTAAAATCCTCACGCATCGCGTGGGTGCAAAACTAGTATTCATAAGTATCATAAGATATTTAATAATTCTTAGTTGTCAAATGAGTCATGTAAGAAAATGTTAATTACAAAACTAATAAAGCATGACCATTAGAAAAGTATAACCTTTAATTATTTAAATAATTGAATGATGCACGATAAAGTATATATTACATTATATTTAGTTGAAAATCTCATACAAAGGAAAAATGAATATTTGAATGGTCCACAAAGGAAAAATGAATCTAACTAATTCATGCATATTTTTAAATAAATGTGTTTTTTAAAATTTAGATCAAATTTATATAATTTCTAATATTTAATTTGATGGATTATTACCTTTTCTGAAAATTGATTAAACTTTTCATAGATAATGGTAAAGTAACAATTAAGTGAAAGTTAATCTAATTCATTTATGTATATTCGATATATATATATATATATATATATATATATAGGGAAGAGATCAAATGCTAAAAAGTAAAAAGATGTTAAATAGGAATAAATCCTAAACCACTGATTTGGATGGATGAATGGTCAAGATTGAATTTTTTAGATTGGAAGTTATTTATTTTGATGTGGGTGGTTATGAAATTCAATGATGCATAATATAATAACTAAACAAGCATAAAACACTAACTAATCAAGCATCATTAGCATTTTAGCACAAACAACATTTTAGCATAGGATCCACTCCATATATATATATATATATATATATATATATATAGAGTTGTGTTCAAATCCGAACTAAATGTTGTGAATGAACTATGAACTTTTCATTGTTGTGTGTTTAATTGATCATTGTAGTTTATATGATAGTTCATTATAGTATTTAATTATGATACTTCATTGTTGTGTGTGTAATTGATCATTGTAGTTTATATGATACTGTAATGATATATTATACATAAAATAATGATCAATTATACACACAACAATGAAAGTTCATAGTTCATTCAGGAAGATGAGTTCAACCTAGAATGCTCCCCTATATATATATATATATATATAAAGTATACCTATTTCTAAATTTCAATTTGATACATATGTCCCTTTTCTTGAAAATTGATTATAATTTTCAGGCATATTACAAAGAAATAATAATTAAAAAAATCAATCTAATTAATTTATGCATATTTAAAAACTTTTCACAACTTTGAATTTCTATTGTTAATTTACAATGCTAATGAAATATCCAATAATTATTTTTATATACTTATTTTATTTCATTAAAACTCACAACCTGTACTATTGATTCTAAATTACAAAATGCAATTATTTGAATAAAGTTCATAATAAGGATCAAGTGTTCAGTAACAAAATACATGACCAAGGTCCCAACTTTGAAGCATGAATTTGAATAATGAAAGGTACACTCACTCTCCCATCTAAATAATGCATTCAATTTCACAAAAAATACATGATCAAAACACTAATCATACCCTCATATTAGATTTTCTATTTATTGAATTAAACTAACCGCTCATCTCTAATTAATTAAATTCGTTGTTTACTACTCATATTAAAACATAACAACATTGCCCTAATTAATTTTTTAAAAGAGGATAGTTTAAATTAATCAATATAGACCGCTATCAGATATATGTTAAAATCATAAAATCAAAGCACGAATAAACAAATAATTTTCGATCAAAGAATTAACAAAAAATATTCAAACCCACAACTAATAATTGGATAAATGTGTGTAAAATTTTCAACTAATTAATAACAAATTTAACCCAACACTTTTTAATAATTTTTTTAAAAAAAAAATAGGGAGAGAGAGCACAGACCACCAGGAAGGACAGTTTGTTCGAAATCAAAATTCTCTCTCATCAACTATATAAAGAGACGACATACGTACAGTTCATTTCAGCAAACTCCATAGAAAAATAAGTTATATTTTCATCGATTTCATTTTGTTTCGTATAATATATGTTGATTTGATTTCATTATCGTTTCGTATAATACATGTATTTCTTTTTTTGAATATGTATGGAGTTCAGAGCTGGTTGAGAGCGTTGTGGCTGTGGTTGTGAGACGGAAATCATTCACCAAATTTTGGTGAGTTTATGGTCCAAAAACTCATGTAAATTGTTGTTGTCTGTTTAAGATCTGGATGTATATGCCTGCTCTGATTTTTTGTTGTTTCATGCAAATTGTTTTTGCCTTTTAAGATATGATTGTTTATGCATGCTCTGGTTTTCTCGTTGCTTCGTGTTATTGTTGTCTGTTTAAGATGTGAATGTACATGCTCTGGTTTTTTGTTGCTTCATGAAAATTGTTGTGCAATGCCTATTTAAGATCTGATTGTATATGCCATTGCTGCTCTGGTTTTTTGTTGCTGCACCGGCGTGTGGTGGAATTGTGTTATTTCATTGGGGCTCATGATCCACCAACTTTGTAAGATTCTTCGCATAAGTCTTTGCATTCCAGCTCGCATAAATATATATATATATATATATATATATATATATATATATATATATATATA
>JAPKLW010000420.1:411977-455543 GCA_026898455.1 Plectranthus barbatus
TTAATTATGAAGTGCTAATTATTTTACTTAATTGAAATGTATGAATGGTTTTAAGATCATTAACTTAAGAAAAAATATCTATAAAATTAAGTACAATTTCACATTAAAAATAATATTAAGAGAATCTAAATTTTATTGTTCATAATATTTATATAAAAGTTTATGAAAATATACAATTATTTTACTTAATTCATGTATCAATTAATCTTATGTTGTTTTATTAAATAATTAAGCGTAATTTTAAATCAAATATGAAAATATGGTAAAAAGACATAAAATATGTTATTATAATATATTAAAATTAAAAATATATACGAATCTAAAATTGTACATTGAAAAAGAAAGATGAAAAAATTAGAATATTGTAAAAGCTTTAAACTAAAACAAAATAATAGATTATTTTAGAAGGCCGGGTTATAGGTCAAAATTATGATTTCACAATATAACTAAAATAAATTAATATGTGAAATAATATTATAGAAAAAACATTATTATGTCTCACTATATTATAAAATAAAATAAAATTTAAAAACTATTAGAATATCAGACTAAAAATTAAATAAAGCAATAAATAATATTAATAAATTAATCTTCAATACACACACATATATATAGAGAGAATTTCAAGAAGACAAATAAAAGTGAATTTAATTATTACACATTGTTTCAATGAGAGAAAGAGAGAATATAATTAAACTAAAGAAAATCTAATTCAAAGAGGTTGTAAAGTAAATATGATTTGTTTGGTGTGTGATGAAGTTATTGAAACAATATTAACATTCCTTATTTTATAGTAAACAAATGTAAAAAATTTAGTTGTAGATTCCCAAGATAGGTTGTTTGTCTCTATTTCGACTAAAACTCCCCCCGTGATAAAATGATAAAGCCGCTTGATTACCTTTACAATGTTGTTTGATTGTGTTTTAGTTGTTGCTTGATTACAATGTTGTTTGATTGTATTTCAGTTGTTGCTTGATCATTTATTGCTTGATTGCGTTTTAGTTGTTGTTTGATTAAATATTAACCATTGATTTAATTAGATCTAATGGATGAGATTCATTTTTATTTTTATTATACTTATTAATTATCATATGATCCCATCTATATATGTATATATATATGTTTATTTTTGTTGAATTGAAAATTCAAAAAAATTGAAATGCGTGTGAGTTTGAGAATATTTATTTCAACGTTAAACAAATCATTAAAAAATATGTAATTAATGAAAGGATAACGTGGAAGAGGAAAATACAGTCACATAAAAGAAAATGAAAAGAACAAAAAAAATGAATTAAGTAGAATTAAAACATAATGTTTATGTTATAACAGTCAAAGAAGACACATGAACTTCGTAACAAAAAACACAAATGGTGAGATTATTTTGGCTTCAAAATTTGAACTAATGAACACAAAATATTTTGATGTTGAAACTAATCAATTGAAACAATCATATAAGTCAATATCATTGAGAGAATTATTTAGATATCAAAATTGCTATTAATGGAGCACATGAGTCATCACCATAGTGTGACATCATAATTTTATTAAAGACATTAAAAAACTAACGAGAGATATTGAGTGTGAAAATTTTTAACATATGTTAAAGTAGTAAATCAAATTGCATGCCAAACAATTTGAGGTTCAAGTTTAATATATATAAAACATTCATCAAGGCATGTAATTATGATGTAACAAACAATTAATACATTAGTAATCAAAGTTCCTTTTAAATAGGCTGGGAGAAAGAGAAGTAATTGTTTGAAAACTTAATGTTTTTAATAATAACATATTGAAAGTTTTCCAAAAAAAAAAATAAAACAAAACAAAACAAATAAAATAAAATTGTTTAGCATTAAAATTTATAAATTATGAAGTAAAACTCATCATATCAAAATTAATATATAAGTCTCGGTTGCGCATTTTATTTATAATTAATCATATTTTCGAGTTGCATTGAAACACTCACTCGCCATTTAAATAGTATAACTAAACAAAACAATTTTGTATACATATTTTTTAAATAAAAATTATTTAGACTTATAAAATAAAATTTATAGATTAACAAAGGTAAATATTAGTCAATATAATATCATATATATGTGTGTGTGTGTGTTATCGTATAAGGTTAGTTTTTTACAAATTTTAAATAGCATTGTTTGTCTAAAAATAAATATTAGATATAATATGACAATATAAATAATTAAAATCCTCACACATCGCGTGGGTGCAAAACTCTAGTCTATACTAATATACTATAGAGGAATCGGATAACACTGTAGCAAATCCCGCCCAAATGCCATGCACCATACAAAAAATAAATAATGCAGTCCAACTTGGTAATTGGTAATGAAAGGATGTAGGCTAATAAGTTGAAAACTTAGTTGTCATTCATCAAATATTCACTTTTCGGTGAAATAGATTTCAGATTCCATTGTGTGACATACATTATTTTATTTTTTTATGAAGGAAGACATACACTATTCAATATTTATATTTTCAAAGTTGTTTTTTGAAATTTGATTTTTTAAACTTGGAGTCATTTATTATCTATAAATATGAGCTGATTTCACACCTTTTCTTTTTCATTATCTTGCAAGTTCTTTATATATTTATAATCAAAATGCAACCTGCTATGTTTTTATTTTATTTTTTTCTTTTCTGAAACATGGATGGTGTTTTAAACATTTAGCAACTCAATTTCGAAATATCTGACCAACCTTTCACAGCTACACAACTGCACTTGAATAGATCTGCTCAATAGTCATCTAAGTGTAGTTCATGGAAAATAAGGTTTTATTGATATAGTATTTTTCTTCCTCACTTAATTCATGGAAAATAAGATTTTCTTGATATAGTATTTTGTTTCCTCCTATTTTCCTTTTTCATTTTTGTTTGTTTTTATTCATTATAGATAAACCTCTAAGTCTAAGGTGATGCATATTATATATATATAGTAATGTGGGATGAAGAAATATGATTTTAATTAGACATTTAAAGAAAATAATTAGATAATTAAAACTCAGATGTTTCACAAAAGAAAAATGTTGTTTGGCCAGAATCTGGTCAACCAGATAAGGATATAAATATAAATTTGTTTCAAAATTAATTAATATTTGACATAAATGGCCTTCCCCATTAAATATAGTCACATTTTGAAATTTGGAAATTTTCTTTCTCCTATTAATACAGTTTCTATTTCCCATAAAAAAATATATATACATTCACCAAATAAATTTCAAATAGTATTATTTTTTATTCAATAAATAATATCTATAGACTATCATTACTCTCTATATGTGAAAAAATAGGAATTATATGATAATATATTTTATATTTTATTAGTATATATCGAATAATATAAAATATTTTATATAAAGAATAGGAATCATATGATAATATATTTTATATTTTATTAGTATATATTTAATAATATCTATATAATATACTAAAGCAAAACCGTATTTTCCCACCAAAAATTCGCTCAATTCTCGATGAAATCTTTAGCATGCGCATTATTTTAAAAAAAATAGACTATTCCATTTAAAATTCAAATATATTTCAAATTTTTTTAGATCTGCAAAGGTTGGTGTCTGCATGTTTCTTGAAACACGCAAAGGTGATCCTCCATTAATTAGAAGAAAGTCCAATTTAAAATTCAAATGAAAGTTGTCATCCTCATACTAAATCCCCTTTATCTATAAGGGTTTTGCTAAATGACCAGATTCTGGTCAACCAGAATAATAAAAAATTAGTTTCTTTCTCCTTTTACTATTTTACATAAAATTAATATTTATATGATTTCACAAGATTACCTATTTTAAATATCTTAAAAGTAACTTTCTCTCTCCATCATTAAGTTTATTTGAGGATTTTCTTATTACAATTCACAAAGCAATTACATTCATTTTAATTTAATTTCTCGATGAGTGATTTTTTTTTCATGAACTCTTATTTATAATGAATCAAAAACCTTTCAAAATCAATAAATATTAATCAATTTTAAACCTTCAACAACTACCCAACAAAATAATTTAATGACATCCACATTAATTCCAAATTGAATTACAAAATAGTTCCAATGAAAATATGTTTCCAATGCAAATACACTACTATATACATATTCCAACTATTATAAATTGTGTGTAGGATTTATTATTGAGACTTAATTTCATGTAAAGATTTGAACACATATTCTTATTTTGAATAAAGACTTAATTTCGTGGAATTGATTTGATAATTGTAACGCCCCCAACTGACCTTCCCAATTTGGGGTTGCATTACATTGATGTTTCAGGTTTTGACAAACATTTTCTCACTATAAATAAATAGCGGAAGACTTCAGATAAAATGAAAAGATAACTAAAACCATCAAAATACATACTTCGAGTCAAGTTTAAGAGAAACAATATTCAAAACATATAACCAGTTCAAAATGGGAAGGAGAATTCAGAGAGTGTAGCAGCGTGTGTGTAGCGTGGCAGAGATATGCATATGAAGATGCATATCTCAGGATCTAGGATTTTTAAACTCTTCACTTCGCCAGTTTACACCCCTGCTCGCCCAACCTTGCTGCTCAACCTGCGTATTTTAGAAATAATACGAGGGGCTGAGTACTAATGTACCCAATGAGAAACATGCCCGAAAACATACATTATATAGGAGATATGCTATGCAACTCACACAGATAGACACGGGGTTTTGTTGAAAGGAACCGTGCTATCTAAAACATTTTATTTTGCACGTGCTATTTACATGTTATCATATCTGTTTCAGTGTTGTAACTGGAAGTTGGCCGACTTCCAAGTTACGATGATCAGTTAGGAATGTAAACACACTCAACCTACTGTCATCTAAGTGCACTAGTCTCAGAAATCCATTTTGAGACCCGATCGTTTAATATTAATAATCACCGGATCCAAACACCAGAGGACACTCCGCCTCAATCCAACAACATTTGGGGACAATTCACCCATCAATATCAAAGGGGCTTCCAACCCTGTTCACTAAATGAGTTCTAGCGCAGTTATGGAAACCTGGTTCTAAACTCATTAGTTATTCTCTCTGTCGATGGGAATCGACAGAGGACAGATACAATAGCACAAAACATGCATAGCAATCCAATTTAAAACAAAACAATTTGTACGCATTTTAAAAAGAAAACACGCATTTTAGTTTTATACTGAAATAGTTTCCCACCTCGTATTCGGCTTTAAGTATAGATGTTTTCTGCTAGTGAGCTCAACTGTCCTTGCTTTCAATCTCCTACAATCAATTAGGAATAGTCAAGTCAGTACGAATGATCTAAGACAGTAATATCTTAATCGTAATTAAACAAGACTCGAAAGGAACTAAGACTGGATAAAATCATAAATTGCATCTCTCTCTCAAGCCTCTGTATCGACCGACAGGGATCTGTGTCGGTCGACACAGGCTCTTCCCAGTTGACACAACCTTGTCGACTAGCTCAATGTCGATCGACACAAACCTTGTCGATCGACACAATTGTGTCGATTCATCCCCGGATAGTATTCGGTCGACACACCCTTGTCGACCAGCGTCTGTCGATCGATACAAAACCCCTGTCGATCGACACAACTATGTCAGAACACCCTTGTCGACCAGTCTCTGTGTTGATCGACACACACCTGTGTCGATCGACACATGTCGTCTTCTTCACGGGCTCGCCGGAGACTAACCTGTAACTCGTTGTAAAACACTCCCCACAACCCTGATTCAACATGCAATTACATATTTCGACTCCCCAGACCTCAATGAACATGAATATAGCACTAAAACATCGAAAAACACGAAGAAATCGGGAAGGAAAAGTAGCTCACCGGAGCTCCTCCCCTCACGGCGGCGGTCGCGATTTTCGGCTAGAAAACTTGTGTTTCTTGACGTCCGAATGATCTACACACGATGGAGAACACGAATCTAACGTCAAAATGCAGATTTACGGCCGGAATAACGAGATTCAAATATTTAAACTCAAAATCGCACAATACCACCCACCTCTACTTCTCTCTTCGATATCTCGGCCTTTTCTTGTCCTCTTGGAGCCCACGAGTACTCAAATCTAAGCTTGGAACAAGAGCTTTCCAATGATGGTGTTGGCTCGTCGAATGGTCTCCGGAGTTGGCCGGAAGGTGGCTGACGGGTTTTGGGGTAGGGAGGGTTTTGGCTCTTTCTCTCTCTAAATTATAACATAAGGTAAGTGGTATATGGTATGTTTTTACTATATATTTGTTCAATAACTCCAATCTTCCACCAAATATATTATTAATAACCTATATGATATAAATCCTAATAATCTCTTGTTCTTATAATATGTATATATATATTTCTCTAAATTTATAAACTTCCCACATAAGAATCATATTATTTCCTCCAAAATCCTCAATTCACTTTCTTTATTGCTAATAAATCTTATAATTCCTTCAAGATTAATATTACATCCAAGCTTACAATAATAAATTTAAATTCTCCAAACAACATAATCAATTGGGAAATTATTTCTTTATTAATTCTGAATAACTTGTACAAGGTCAAATTTGTACACGGGGTGTTACAATAATTTTGTGTCTCTAAAATCATATATGATAATTGTGATTTAGTAATAATTCTCCCAAAATAAATAATCGAGATTGATGAGCTTAAAATAAAATAATAATACAATATATTATATTACTTATAAGACTACATATATTTGTATAGGCAAAAATAAGATATAAAACAAATACAAACCTACAAATTATAACTTGAATTCATAATTTATAAATGAAACTCAACTTTAAAGGAAAGAAATAATTTATTTTTGTTTAAATTTTTTTTAGTGGTTATGCAAATGATATATTTCAAAGAATATATTTTTATTATATTCAAAATATGTTGGTCCTAGTTTTTCCGAGTTATTGTAAGTTACACAACGGAAATAATTGTTTTAATAAGTTCGCACTTATCCAAACTGATTGTGATGTGTCAGTTTAATTTGTCAAATCTTACTTCAGGTATTAGACGTACTTGACTGTTGTAATCTTTCTTGGAGAGAAAGATTACCAAAGGAATAACTCAATAGCTTTAGAAGTTCTGAGACTCGTGTTCTCTATTGTGACACGTTGAAAAGCTTGAAAGCCTCGAACGGTGAATTTAACCGAGTTACGACTCTTTGAAAATCGTAAGCTTGTTAAATATTCGGTAATTTTCATCTATCGAAGTCCCCCGGTATTTATAGGCGAGGAATCTGAATGTTTGAATCTTTTAACCATTAAAGACAGATTTGAATTAATTAAACAAAAAAATGCATGTATTTTTTTAAAAAATAAAATGAAAAAATATACAAATATTAGTGAATATATCAAATTATAGGTGAGGAATCTGAAGGTTTGAATCTTCTAACCATTAATTTTATTTTTAGTTGGCGGTTATGCATAATATAGAAATTTATATAGAACAATGCAATTGCTAATAAATGAAAGTTAAAAATGAATAAAAAAAATCACCATCTTTGATTTTGATGAATGGATGATCATGATTAAGTTGACAATTATGCATGTTAATAGGGGAGGGGACGGTTATTGAGTTCCATGAAGCACAATATATTAAGTAAACAAAGCATAACATACTAATGTTAGTATATATTATTTCATAATATATAACTCAGTTTAAAGGCTATTATTTAATATTTTCTCTGTCCCGTTAGATTAATCTCGTTATCCGAATGAGATTAATTAGCGAAATGGAGGAAGTAACGTGTTATAATTTTTTTTATCATGCGTAATGTCTCAATAAACATGCATTCATTATTTTATCTAATATCATAATGTGTTGAATTTAGGAAATATTCATAATTTAAATTGATAAAAAAAAACTGTAATAATCCCTCTTTTTGATGAAATGTAGCTCTGATTTTTATTTTATTATTTTAATAAAATTTTATAAAAATAGGAAATTCGCAATATTTCTATTCGGTTTGATTTTCATATCTTAAAGTTTTGGTTCAATATTTTATAAATTTTGAAGTGGATTTTCATATCTTAAAGTTTTGGTTCAATATTTTATAAATTTAGAAGTGAGGAAAAAAAAAATCGCAACAAAAAATTAAAAGAAAAACCATCATATATGATTTTTTTAAAAGAACCATCATTTTTGCTATAAAAAAAACATAGGGAATATGAAAAATAAAACCGGAAAAAAATAAATGTAAAACATAAAATCTGACATAAAATAACGTGAAAGTGTAATAAGGGCATTTATGTAAAAAACATGAAGCATTTAATATAATTCCATAATTTATTTATTTTTTTAATCTGCAAAGTTATTAAAATATTCTTATTTGGATGATACAGCATTATCCTTACTAAAATAATCATTTAATCTTTAAAATTAAAACTTGATTTTATATCGTTACAGTTACACTGTTAAAATAAAACATATATCCATGTTATAAAGTTAAGTTCAACCTGCAGATTCTCAATAACACAAGACAACAAATAATCTCTTACCATTTCATAAAAATTATATTTTCTCAGAAAATAAAATAAAATAATAAGTCCTAATACTGAATTATTATAAAATGGTGTTATTGAAAATATATGACAACTCTACATAGAATAGAATACAAAGTGATAATACTCAGGGCCGGCCCTGAGGCCGTGCGGGAGGTGCGCCGCACCGGGGCCCCAAAAATATTGGGGCACCATTTTTATAGTATATGTTAGTATTAATATATTAGTAATTTATTTTAGTATTTAAATTACAAAATTATGTTAATCTCAAAATAAATAAATTTATTTTTAACTCAATTAAAATAAAATAATAGATGACATAAATTTATATTTTGTCTTATATGAGTTTAATAATTCAAATAAAACATATAATAAAGTATCAAAATACTCCTCTTCACAATATTATATTAGTTATTTTATAATTAGAAATTGTGATTAGTCTATTAATTGAAAGAATTTGAAAAAATGTTTTAAAATTGAATTAGATTGTGAAGTTTTTACTTTTTAGTAGTGAATTTGATTTTTTTTTTTTTAAAAAAGATAATTATGAAATTATCTGTAAATGATAGTTATGTATTTTGCTTTAATATCATATTTAAAGTTGTTTATTTCATTTAAGATTTATTCATTGATGAATATAACCAAAACTCTCATGATTTCCAAGTAAAAGAAGAGTTTTTTTTGGAATTTATAGTTTTTGAACAAATTTTAAATAAAGATGGCGTTGACATATTTTATACTTATATTTAATTTTAATAATATTTTTTATTTATTATTATAGTCGTAAAATTGGGGCACCATCTATACTCATCGCACAAGGCCCCCGAAATCACAGGGCCGGCCCTGATAATACTGATTATTATTATTATTATTATTATTATTATTATTATTATTATTTTGACAAAAAGTCTTTTATGCTGTTTAATTCTTTAATAAATGTATATTTTGAGTTGGTTATACTAAAATAAATAAGTTTTGTACCATTACAAATTTGTCACTTTTTCTATAAAAAAAACACTATATCAATTTTAATTTATTTACATTTTACTTTATAATTTTTAGATAATCTGTTACAATATAGACATAAAAGTATATAGTGTTAAAAATCTGACAAAATTATATTTCACTTTTTAAAAAAATATTACTATATTTTTTTATTAATTTATTATCTTCACTATTTTTTTTGAAATACAAGTATATTTCTTTTATGACTTAATTTGGTAAATTAAACTCATATTTTTGTTTGTTAATATTTGATCTATTTTTCTATTTTATTAAGTTTAGATATATAGTTGGATATATACTATAGAAAAAAAATTATATTATAACATGCTAATACATAATAATATTGATGAATAAAATTTAATCTATTTATAAGAAATTACTTTAAAATATGAATATAATGTTGTTAATTATATTCTAATATTATAAAATACAATATTATGAATTAAATTCGCGTGCAAATCTAGTATAATTGGAAAGAAATTACCTGAACAAAAACTATGATTTTCTTTCAACGAGCAAAAAAATGTTAAATAACTGGAAAGATGTAAATCAAAAGTGAATCTCAAATCCTCAATCGCATAAAAACCAGTTAGATGCTAAAAAGGGTTTTCCCAATTCCCAAAACACTGCAACTTTAATCTTTTTTTGCCAGCTAAATAATATATGGTATTCATATGTTCAATATATCTGCTGGCATTCATCAAGAAATAAACAAAATGTCTGATTAAATTAATGGAAGATTATCTAACAATACTTTCAAACAGACAACTGTAGCAAATAAAGTCCAATGCATTTTGTCAGTGTGTCTCGCCCCCCTCTACTTGATATACTGAGAGACCCATTTGAAGCCATCTCCATACCCCATCTTGCGCACGATGCTGCACATGAATACCTCTATCGGACGCACATTCGAGTCCGACAGGTTTACCTTCCCCTTGCCGGTAGTGATGCCCGTCAATCCCAAGTGGTAGGACAACTCATCTTCGGATGCAGCGTAGGGAATATCAATCTTGTTGCCCAATATCAGGAATGGAACATTGCTCAATGAGTCGTCAGATAGAAGAGCATCGAGCTCTTTCTTCGATTCTGCAAACCTCTCCTTGTCATAAGCGTCCACCAAGTAAACTACAGCATCCACCTTCACAACCGAGAAGTTTTCACAAGCATCAGCTAACACAAAATGCAGGGAGTTTCTAACGAGTTCCATAATGTCATATTAAAAAAACTATTTGAATCAGCCCAAGAAACCAAAAGAATTTTCAAGATAAAAGAAAACATCTATAAATGATGGTAAGTTTTTCCAATATTAGTAACTCTTTCAGCTTTACGGGAAAAAAAAAGAAGCTAAAGAAGTAGTGATTCAACTCTTCTCTAGTTATATTGGTTTTGGGATTGAAAAGATAACACAAGATGCAGCAATTGAAAAAGTATATAAATGAAAGAATAATTTTTACTTCATGTACATGCTTACCAGTCTAGAACTAAAAATTGCAAATTTAAGTCCTCTACGGTTTTTCTAAACTCATAAATCACAATGCACAGATTCCTCAAGAGCAACCAATATAAAAATAACAACGATCACAAAAGAGAATGTTTCGAATTGTATTAATTACTTTAGTTACAGCAGAGAACAATGTAAGGGATCAACCATTAATTATCGGGTGTTATTTTTCTGTTTTCAAAGGTAGAAGCACTTCAATTTATATGTTTCTTGTCCGTATAAATACATATTAAGAGTTAGATGAAGTACTAATGTCAAGTTTAAATAAGTTTCTAGGGAAGTCCGGTTATTCATTTATGCCAACTACTAAATAAACAAGAAAATAGTCTGGGACTTCGAAGGCCCGCCCATTTTAGAAAGTACAAGCATCGAAGAAAGTCTTTGTATCACAGGGCAGGCACCGCAAACAAGAGAATAAGAAGGGTATTTTCCACTTTAAAATTATATTTGATTATATTCGCACAGTACAACAAAAAGCTTTCGTTGCTTAAGCACAATGCAGGAGATAAGATAATATTTCTAGCTAACTAAAAAAGGATGAGATCAACATCACACAAAAAGAATGACTTTACCCAATAAAGATTAATGCAATTAGATAACAAGAGAACTGAATGTGGAATGCAATATTAATAATAGTCAAGGGAGTGATGACCTATGGGTTAATACAAAGCTTTAGAAAGGTTCTAGCATTAACTGTTGAGAATCAACTACCAACCAATCCAAATAACTGCTGGATTCAACTAAAAAGAAAGCACCAAGAAAAAGAGTTCCACAATACCACCGAAAGAAGGCAAATAATCATAAAAAACATGAAGATAAGTGACACGAGGATGTATATTGCAACAAAACAAGGATAAATCAAAGAACATAGGTCTAAGGGATTGGATTTGGTCACATAGTAAGCTCTGGCACAAAAACATAATAAACAAATATCAAAGATTACTAAAATCATTCATCACTGGGATGGTGAGGAAAGATTATACCTTGGCATAATAGTCTTTCCATACTCTGCGAGCAATCTGGTGGCCTCCCAAATCAAAGGCCTTAAACTTGATATTCCCAATACTCAGCTCCTCTGACGTTGGATGCTGAGTTGGCTGATGCTGTACCAATCTCTGCCCATTTCAAAACCATTAAAATTTTAGTTTAATTGTAGACCTAGGAAAACAGCAAGTAAAACTCCTATCTGATCACCTTGGCCAAAATTCCACTTTGTGATTTCAACATTTTAATAATGAGCCAATGATCAAGAAAATCAGGACAGCAATTCTCATGAAATCAATACATGAGTACACAAATTTACTAAATCAATCAATCCTCTTCAATTTTCAATAAGAATTTAGACAACCGAGATCAGTTTCCCGAGAAACTCCACAATTACTACACAATGTCAGTCCTAGTACAACACTGAAACATCGTCAACATAAATGAAACCTCGCATTAGTCCAGAATACTAATATGATCTAACTACATCGTCAACATAAATGAAACCTCACATGAATCAAGACTGACAAGATCAAAAATGAAAATGAGTATCCACAGAAACAAGCATACAAAATGTTACATTTCATAAACCTATACAAAACGTCACTTTCATCTGATGTATAAATCCAGTAATTCACCAAAATCAGTAATTTCTTAAACTGAAATCCGATTCTCAACACAAATCCACCAAACAAAAAATTCAAACAGGAGACCTCATCTTTGAGCATATGAAGGAGGGTGGTTTTGCCAGCATTATCGAGCCCTAGAAAAAGAATCTTCCCCTCTTTCTGCCATAAACCGAGCGATGCAAGCACTCCATAAAACCAATCGAACAAAAACATTATGAGATCTTAAGGAGCAGTGGAGTTCGCAGTGATTGATCTGATCCAACTCGGATCGGAGAAATCAACTAACGGTGTGCCGTTGGCAATCTCTCGGTTGGCTCAACACCTCGAATCGCGAAAACTGTTGGCCGGTTTCGCTTCTATATTTTCTTGGAGATTGAGAAACTGATTAAATAATTACTTTTTTTCTTATTATACAAAATATAACATTTTTTTTAGTAATTGAAGAAAATAAAATTAAAGCGTATGGAATTGTGAATGAATGCTACGTTTTAATCAGTTAAATGCAATTTGGTTTTTTAAAATAATACGATATTAATCGACTCTATCTATTGAAAATTAACTATCGCAGTATATTTACTACTAGATTTACTCCTGTGCGTTGCACAAATTATATATTTAATATTTTATTTTATTTATAATAATTTGAAGGTTATATATATATATATATATATATATCTAGATTATTGTAGTTATAATACTTTTTATAATATATTAATTTGATTAAAATTAAAGTGAGTAGATAAAACACAAAATTTCAAAAAATAAGAGTTTGTTTACAAAATTAACCTATCAGAAAATTATATATGTATAATTTTAAAATAAAAAATAAGATAAAATATTGAAAATGTAATGTCTTACTAAAAATGGACACATATAATTTTGTTGAATTGTTTCAATTGTTTATTCATGAACTTTATGTATATATTATAATATAAAAATATATCAAGTAAAACAAATTTAAGAAAAATAAAATTGATGTAATGTGATGATTAAACCCTTGTGCGAACTAAATAAATGATATCTTATTTTATGATATTAAGATTTAATTAATAAAATTATACATCTTAACATTTTTAGTGATTCTTATATTTGATTTATATTAGTAATATTATAATTTAATATATTATAATATAAATAATTTTGATTGATGTAATGTGATGATTAAACTCCCGTTATGCGCAAATTAAATAAATGATATCTTATTTTATGATATTAGGATTTTATTATATATCTAAAGTTCTTAACATGTATTAAGTGATTCTTTTTAAATATATTTAATTTTTATTAATAATAATATTATTATTTAATATATTATAATATAAATAGTTTTGTATATTATGTGTTAAAAATATATATATAAATTTAATAAAGTATGAGATTTAATTTAAATATTATCTCATAAAAATATTATATTTGTATTATTTTAAAAATAGTAAATATAATTAATTAATGAAAGATAATATTTATGTGACTAATATAATATTATTATTATTTATTATATATATATAATAGAATAAACTGAAAATAAAAAATAAAAATGAAATATGATATAGGTTTTGGCGGGAGTAGTTATTTTTGACTACTCTGTTTTAATATATATATAAATAGATAGATTTTGTTTGTTCTTTATTCTTAAAAACCAGCATCTGATTAATAATTTACTAAAGAGAAATTATAAATATTGTCTGTTAAATTACTGTTTTTTTTTTCTACAAACACATTATTAATTATATAAAATGAAAGTAGCTATAATTTAAAGTTAATTTGGTGAAAATAGGGTGAAATTGAGAAATAATGAGTTAGGTAGATCTGGTTTGACTCTCTGGGTAACCTTGTGAATTGGAGAAAATTAATATATGGCCAAATCCATCAATAATGTTAAAATATTACCATATTAAAGAAATACTCACCAGCCGCCGCCCAACTACTCCAATTTTTTTTTTTTTTTTTTATCAGTTCCAGTCTTCCAGATCTTCTTCAATTTTGTTTTTATATATAATTGGAGGAGAGAGCAGGTAAGAAATTGAATGATCTCTCTGTCCCACCCCCATCTGAACAAACATGATCAAATTAAAGCAAAATTTTGTGCAAGACCATTCATTCTTATTTATAAATAGCATATTGATTGGAATGTAAATAATATATTTCAATATAGTGAATAATTTACTTATAAATACATCAATTACTATGTTAAAATCCATTTACATATATCATTTAGTTATTGTTCGGAATGCACAACCCAAATGGAATACATACTCCGAACCAAATGTATCACAGAAACAAAAGTCTCGCTCACTCATAAAAAATGAAATCCACATATTGTTGCAGCAAACATGGAAATGACCTCATGTAACTAATCAACCCCAAAATTATTTCATATTGGACAAAGTCAGTACAAGCAAGCAGCTGACAAAATTGAATTCCTAGAGTCTAGAATGTGTGTGCAAGCCCAAATATTTGAACATCGTCTGCAGCACTACTACCCAAGAGAATCCATTTCAGCATTTCCTCTTCAAAAGCCTTTGCAAGTGTCATGTATTGAATAAATTATTATCACATCCATCTCACAAACCTAAACGGGAACTGCCTCAGGTACTGTTTTAGAGGCGCCCACTCCAACCTGCAGTTACAATTACAAAGGCCACCACAAATGAGTTTTTTTTTTTTTTTTTCTCTGCACAAGATATTTTCCATGAAACTCTGACCCTAATTAAACTAAAGATGTAGCATCGATTTATAGATAGAATAATAAGCACTTATTCTTTAACAGGGTTGTTTGACATAAACATATCATCCAATGTACCATTGAAAAATCAGAGGGGGCTTCGGTTCAGGACTTAACAATGGTTTCCATTTTACCTGCAGTATATGTTTGCAAGCGCATGAGGAGCCTCACTAGCAGCATTTTGTGGGGGGAATTGCATACTAGTACTTTAGATATGAATGTTTTTTCGGAGATGTTGGTGAACTTATATATTTTCTACAGCATGGACCTTGTGAAATCTACAGGGAACCAAAATGTTACCTTTGCTGATTTAAAGAGTTCGTCCAGCACTTCAGACAACGTAGGATGTGCGTGCACCGCAAATTTTATGTCCTGCAGTGTATAGTAGCAACAGTAAAAATAAACAACTGACAGTTAAGGTGGTTTCAAAGATCATAATTTATGTTTGCTTATGTGTTTGCCAGGAAAGGTTTCTCATTCTCAACCTTTTTCCGGTGATTGCAGACTTCATTGCAAAATAATATATACATTTTATTAAAGAAAATGAGGCGCCTGTACATATATTTATCAAACTTATACGTAGAGCTTGCACAAAGCCAACAAGTCGATGGATTTGCACCATTCGTATTTTTGTTTTTCTATACAGATCTTGTTGTGCTCCAAATACAATTTTTTCAGATGGGATGCTCAAAAACTGGAAAAAGGCAACTCCATAACACATACAAGACATTTTCTTGCTCTCAAAGATACACCCTATGCAATTGGTAAGGCTATCTACTAAAGTGTGGTAGGTTGCAATTTTAAAATCAAGCATACCTGTATACGTGTTCCCAAGGCAATGGCGTTAGATGCCTCATGTATAAGATCTGCAGCATGTAGCCCAAAAATATGAACCCCAAGGATCTCACCATTGTCTGGCCTGTATATCAACTGCAAATCACAATGTATTTATTCAGCACAAATACTGGATTATATATCATATCTAACAAAAGGGAAATCATAGTCTAGGATTAATGTCAAGTAGCCAGGAGCAACAGGCAGCGAGTATCCTGGAGAACTTCATACAAAGTTCGAAAACAACTTTCTTTAATTAGCATCGTTCAAGGAAGTAGGGAACTGTAAATAATTTCTACATGATTATCCTTGAATGTGTATCATCTACAGAGAGCTAATTTGTTTATCCCTAAAAACTCAGACCATAGGAATCAAGAGGGAAAACAATCTAGTGAACTAAAACTGGAACAAATTAGTATGAACCATGATGTACCTTGGCCAACCCTTCCCCTTCATTTTCAGCCAAGGCTTTCGTGTTAGCTTTGAAACTTGTCTTGGTAATGCTTACTTCAAAACCTTCCTTCTGAGCTTTTTCTCTAGCTTGAGGCTAACAGAGTTTAATACATATTAGCAGCAGGACCAAGAAAAAATAACAAGGAAGCACCATCATATACTTATATTGCACTTTCCACGAATTATATCACAACAGAGACAAAAATTGGCTGCAATATGCCCAAAGAAAGTTATTCTTTCTTTCTAAAAGTACAGTATTATATTTGTATCATATTCTGTACCACTATTATACCTATAAAAGTCATTGTTATATGTTTTAAACTGATTCATAGTAAAATAGAAAATTAACACAGTGTCAAGACGTCACTCTTGTTAAGCATAAACAAAATTGCAAATTGGTAGGCGTTAGTCATGCACCAACGGGCCATCTAGGCACGAGCCTAATCTTTATTTAAATTTTTGGAAACAAAACAAAAATGATTACTAAAATGTATATAATTAATTCGCAAGGAACCCAAAAAAAAAAAGTCAAAATGGCAGTGTTTCGATCCGAGGAAAATAAAATAAATACATATATATTGGCACATAGAGACCCACTAATAGTAAACTCGGTGTCCCGGTAATTTATACACAGAATTCCGATTTGTCAAGGGCCACCTAGGTTGATATGCTGTAGGATTTGAAAAGGGCAATAGGCAGCGCAAATACAAGTGATAAGATGGAAAGGCATACCTCAGTCAAACCAACCATACTGATTTCGGGATGGGTGAAACATGCTGCTGGAATGCTTAAATGATTCAGAACATGGTCATTCCCTGTAACTTGCTCAACAACTGAAACCAATTCCAGAAGTTAATTGATGGCAATACATGATAGATAAAATCAAATTGTTGGAAGTTTGATAACTTCATTACCAGATATTCCTTGTGCACTTGCTGCATGGGCAAGCATCATTTTCCCATTAGCATCTCCAATGCAATACAGATGAGGAACCTAACAAGCAAGGCTTAGGGTAAGTAAAAGGCACAAATATCGGATAAGTTAATACTTTGAACAATTGAACATCACAAATAAAAAAAAGAGAAACAGCTGACCCACCAACTTCCCATTTGCATCGAGAACTCTCATGCGCTCGTCAACAGGAACAAATCCACGCTGTGTTTGAACATTAATCTGGAAGTAAATTAGTTCAGACGAATTAGCTTTCCAAATTATAAAATTAATTTGTTTAATCTGGAATAATTTCAATGACAAGCTTCACTAACATTTTCCAAACCAAGCCCTTGAGTGAATGGGGCCCTTCCGGTTGCAATAAGAGCAGCATCTACCTGCAGGTAGTCATACATATGATTACATACTCAAAGTTCCAATTTAAATAACCACCAGAAAAAGGTGGTGTGAAGTAGAATATTGAACGGGCAAGCTTTGGCATAGAGCAGCTATCCCAATCCACTTATATCACATGAGAGAACATTATAAAACAGATTAAAGGGAAGACAAGGGGAACTTTAACACAACAGCTATACGTTTGGCAGTACATGAAATTCGCTTCACTGGATATCAGTATCTTTACAAACAGCTGAAGAGCGTTTTATATTCATGATAACACTAGTTGCTATGCATTGAACTGTATGTAAGTAATATCAAGTGCATAGGGAAAGAATATAAAAAAATACCTCCAGTGTATCCTTTGGTTCCTTTGTCTTTGCATCAATGAGCTCTATTTGTACTGGTTTCCCATCCTTGGCAGGAATGATCTATGCAAGGGTAAATTCATAAAAATTAGCATGGGTATTTATGTGCATGCAATTTCTAATTTGTTCATATAAATAATGATAACTCGATTAGTGACTAGTGAGCACCTTGCTAGCAAATACGCCGGTGTGAGAATCAATCTTGCGAGGATTGATGAGAACTCGCTGAGCTAGTTTTCCAATTTCAGGATCAAAGCCCGGCATGAGTTGGTCTAACGCTTCAATGAAAGTAACCTGTGCAGTTTAGCAGTAGTAAGATCATCCAAGTCCTCACCATATACCATTAATCTCAAGTGCAGATGTACAAGAAACTGTCACATATATTTTCACTTTAGTACGGAAATTGATGGGCAATGGTGGTAACAAATGTGGGCTTATTATTATGAAGGAAAAACAAATCTCTATTTGCCCTTACCAAAAGACTTATAAAGTAGCTGATGATATAAATAGTTAAGAAACTACATAATTTGGAAGAATAAACTATCACACCTCACTTCCAAGTGCTGTATACACATCACTGAACTCAAGCCCAATGTATCCACTTCCTACAATAGCTATCCACTGTGGAACAAATTCCAATTTAAGAGCGTGATCGCTAGTAATTACTGTTTTACCTGCAGTCATCAGATATCACATTTGCAATTAATAGAGAGCACAGCATATAGCCATAGATTAGCCTAGGATAAGTGAAACAGAGAAAAATCTGAGGCAAATAGTTTAAAAGTTAGGATAAGAGAACTATGAAGAGAAGATAAGCAGCTACCATCAACTTCAATTCCCTTGGGCACCAACGGAACAGAACCAGTTGCAATTATGATGTCTTTTGCAGTTATAATCTTGTCTCCAGAATCTCCTTTTCCAAATTTCAACTTTTGTGGACCCTGAATACGTGCGAGTATACACATGTTAAAGAAAAACATTCAAAATAGTTTAATGTTGGTTATTAGATACAGAGACTTAATATACATGCAGGACTAGATATTAATAAAACTGAAGATGTGGACTCACCAAAACTGTACCAACACCTGTCAGTATATCAACACCAAGAGCTTTCATTGAGTTGGTCAAGTTGCCTCGGATCTTTGAGGCCAAGTTATTTGCATGGTCAGCAACTTTCTGCCTGTCATATCCAGCCGCGGCAACCTATCATTATGACATGCTGATGATCAGTAAGTTCTGAGACATGGATCAGAGGGGGAATATTTATTAAAATTGTAACTGAATAACAAATGTTAATGTTATACTCTCGCTATGAGGATCACATTAAATCAAAGGATTTAAAAATCAGAGTATCTCATTTATTCACAAATGCTTGTTCCTTCAATTACTTTACAAAGACAAGAACTAACTTTATGCTATAACAGAATACAAAAGCTAAGGATTACTAATTTTGATTTGAAGTTAATAATCCTTCATATTTTCCTTTCAAAGGTTCTTGCTATTCAGAACACTCATATTTTCCCACTTTCTGAATTCTTATGACGAACAGACAGATCATGCCAACTATGGTCTAAGATAGTTTTCTCCACAATATAGAACTCAATGTAATTCACATTGCAGGATCTTGCATTTTGGTTAGCACATTATGTAGGAGTTAACAGTATTAACTGCTTCTTTCTTAGAACTTTCATAACCCTCCCAGAACTTCCGCAATACAGAAATCCAAAGATCAGGTATTCAATATTGAAATTCACAGTCACAAGAAAGTTAGGATTGTTACTATAGATCCTATCAAACAAATTGCACACTTCAGTGTTCACATAAAAGAAAAGTACCTGCAAGCCAAAGGACTTCATATGCTGTTCATTTTGAAGCTCTCGCATGCGACCACTGACGGCAAGAAGTGCTTTAGAAGGAACACAGCCCCTGTTGACACATGTTCCTCCAACTACATCCCCTTCAATGATTGCAGTTTTCAATCCCTGCAGTTCAAATAAATATAAAACGTTTGTCCATAATATTTCAGTGATATGACCTCATGATAATGATACTAAACAAAAAAAAAAAAGAGATCATCATATTCAAGATGACACGCACAATTTCCACGAAACAGAAAGTATGCTTAAAATGTAAATTTCATGAAAGAATATTGAAATACCTCGTGACTCACCGAAGTCCAGTTAACTATAATTCCACCAAACTTAGTCTATCTCAAACGACATTGCATATTACCAAAACAGCGTACGTAATTGAACCAAAAGCATAGTGAGCAGGAAGAAACCAAAAGGAGATTCGAATTCGAGACATCGCAATGAACAAGCTATACCTTCTCAACTGCATGAAGCGCGGCGCCGTGGCCGCCGACTCCAGCTCCAATAATCACGAGATCGTAGTCGAAAGCGGCCGAAGATGGCGCGCCGTTGCTTTTCAAGGCCGCCAAAAATCTGTTAAAATTGGAATGCTTGGAGCGCAAACTAAGCCGAGCCAATCGCAAAGACGCCGCATCAGAAGAGGCGGTGGATAAGAATGCGTCCCTCCGGAGACCGCAGAAGCGGAGCGAGCGCGGCGCGGGGAAGGAAGTGTCGCTGGCAGATCGCGAGATGGCGGAGTGCGAGGAGAGGGAGAGAGACATGGCGGAGTGCATTTTGGAGGAGGAGGAGTGTGTGTAGTGTGTGAGATTGGGGGTGGGGGTGTTTTAATGGGGGAGGAGGAGTTGGTTGGAGCTTCGGGAGGTCCGTTGAGGAGTGGCGGAGTTTACTAAGACTAAAAGAGTGTTTTCAAGTGCTGCTCAACTAGCTACGACTCTCCTCCAATTTTCATTTGCTGCATCTATTTATATTTTTATTATTCTTTTATTTAATTTGAAGACAATAAATGATGATAGGAAAAAAATATTTAAATTTATCCAAAAATTTCATTACATTCTCAAATTTACCCAGTTTTTATACCTGAACTTTAAATACTTTCCCACAATCAAAACTTCCGATAATGGAGACAAATAATATTTAACAGGCAAAAACTTGCGTGAGGCAGACCTAAACGGTTTAGGCGATTTTATCATATCCAAATGGGTTGACCCATCCAAATAGAATTTATTAATCCCAATTAGAGTATATTATATGAGTTTGAACTTGGGTTAATAGATAAAACCCCGCCTAAATTATTTAGGTCTGCCTAACCAAGACCTTCCCTATTTAATATCATCATAAAATGCTAATTTTATAAAAATCTCAAATAGTCTCTCATTTATTATCATTAATAATGATTACAAAACTTCTAAAATATGTTTAAGAAGCTATTGCTGATAGCAATATTTTAAAAAAATATAATTGTCAAATAATGCCAATAATAGTATTTGGATTCATATTTTAAGTTGCCGATAGTTATTTTAGAAAATTAAAAATAATAAACATATTATTAGTGATTTACAGGCAATTTATTTAATTTTTTTTTATAATTTTTCATACCTAAGTAAAACCAAGTATATTTCGTTTTCAAGCAATTTTTTTTGTATTTTCCATTTTTTAAATTTTAATGTATTCTCGTTTGTAATTAAAAAAAATATTCTTATTTATGATGCTCAGACTTATTTTATAAAAATGGTCAGACATGAAAATCTAAAAAATATGTTTGTTTTTATTTTATTTAGTTTTTGTTTGTTGACATATTTTGAAAATCAATTTATTTTCTTTTGTTAATACAAAAAAAAAAAGTTCTTTAGGTTTTCAATTTAGATTCATAAAATTATTACTTTATGATGATAGGAATATTCAAATTAAGTTCAGGACTTAAATTATTATATTTATAAGAGTTGATTTTATATTTATTTTATTCAAATTTACTAAGATACTAAAGCAAATTAGTTTCATATATTTATAATTTTACTGTTTTTTCTCTAAAGAATATCACATCAAATTAATTTTATTTTTTATTTATTTTATTTTTGTTCTATTATAATCTAATAACAAAAAAACTAATAATATTATATTTTTCATTTTTTCTTTAAAACATTACCTCTTACTAGTTTATTATATTTACTGGCTTTTAAGTAGCACAAGCATAATTTTAATGGGATGATATAGTAAATTAAGCTTCTATTTTTGTAGGTTTTGTGTTTGATATACTTTATTTAATTTTTATTAAATTTATACATATGGTTGGGTGTATAATATAGAAAATAATATGTATCATGTATACTAATATAATATTGATGAATAAGAATTACAATCTATTTCAAAAACACCAAAAAATTGTAAATATATAATTTTATTAACTGCATTTTGATATTAAAAATAAGATATTATGCATTTGATTAGCAGAATCTATTATCAATATTCAACAATGAATGAATAACTATCAATATTCAACAATGAATGAATAACTTACGAATAAAATCTGCAGACATATATCCACAGGAACCACAAATTCTTGATATAAACCAACTTTAGTTATGGCAAATCAAGAATTTGTGGTTTGAGGATGGTGAAACTAACTTGCCCAAATTCCAGCTAGGTACAAATTTACATTTCTTTTTTGTTCATGTAGATATAGAAATTTTCTTCTTTTAAACAATAAAGTAAACTATTAAAATAATTATTATCATAATTTTAGTGAAGGAGAATATTTGAATAATTTAAATTCAATTTTTAAAAAATAACTAAATTTAAATAAAAACTCAAACCAAATAATAATGTAAAACATAGTCTTTTGCAACAACTGATTTTATAGGTTGTTGAAAACCCTCTTCATCTTCGTCTAAAAGCTCATTAAACTAATATATATACCAATCCACAATTTCATGCGGATCCAATGTGGGATCATAACACACCGCTTGAAGCTGCTCCAAGCGAGACTGCATCACGGCCATTCTCAGCATGATTCGCGCGCAGACCACCAGCTCCCTGCTCGATCCACCCAGCTTCTGCTTTGGCATGAATCATATTAATCTTCATCAACGTCCTTGATTGTGGCTCTCTCAAAGTCCCAAGTACTCCAAGTCCACAGACGAGGAGACAGTAAATGGGCTTCTTAAACACTCTCGTCTCCGGAATTGGATGCTTGGAATAGGAACATTAATAGCAGCGGTTCCATACATATGAGGGAGCAACCATTCTGCAGATTTACCACTTGCATTCCGAAACATCTGATCAATATCAAGATTGGGATCAAAAAATCTGGGACCATCATGAATCATCTGAACGTGGGCATGCTCATTGTTTTGAACGAACTGCTGCTGAATTCTAGGCACTGCTGGATTAACTACTCCACCCTCTTCAAGATTTTGATGCACCCTAGCTGTCTGCTGCTGCTGCTGCTGCTGCTGTTGATGATGATGATGATCACTCCCACCCATATCTGCCAAGTTAACTAACATTAATTCACTCCACACGTTTTAGTTTGAAAAATATAGATACATATGCATATGTAACATGTATGTATACCTGCATCGATGGGAGGAAACGTCTGAAGAGGAACATTTGCTGTGGATGTTGTGGCATGACCCCAGCTAGGAGGATTATGGGGTTGAGAACTAGTTTGTGTAAGACCGCCGCCGCCGCCGGAATCGAAATAAGAGGATGCAATCTGAAGAGGAACATTTGGTATGAATGTAGTAGCATGAGCCAAGCTAGAAGGATTATGGGGCTGATAACTAGTTTGTGTGTCGTCGCCGGAATCGAAATAAGAGGATGAATCCGGGGATGGGAAGGGTTTCTTAGTCAGTTCAAACAGAGTTTGATCGAATTTAAACAGCTTTTCGAGGTGTTCATCGAGTTCTCCTGCTGGGAAGGTCGTATGATGTATCCTGTTATATATATATATCATAAGTAGAGATCATGCAACTATATATTCACTGAGAATTTGATGAAATACGAGATTGAAACATTCTATATATATATATATATATATATATATATATATATATATGTATGTGTGTGTGTACCGATTGTGTAGGGCTTGATTTTGAGTGAAATCAGATGTGGGTTTCCATTTGGTATGCATTCTTGGTTCAGACGGAGTTTCTTGCGAGAACGAAGGTGGGATACGCAACTGCAAATTTAATTGGTAATTCAGTTTTATTATACAAATTAATATATTTTAAGGATTTGATATACCAAAAAAATAATAATAATAATAATAACAAACCTCAATTAGGAGAACTCCTGGTTGGCCATGTGGCGAAGTAGCTTTGAGGGCAGTGATATCAGACCAAGCTACTTCCATCTTCTTCTTCAACGATCCATCAAGAAACTCCCAAATCAACTTTTTTCTACCAAAGTAGAATTTCACAGTCAAGTCGCCTTCGCGTGTAGAATGCCTCTGCCAAAGTATTTGGATTCAAGAAAACCATCATTGTAAAATGAAACGGAGAGAATTAACATAGTACACAAATAATATATCTATAGGATTACATATGTATGTATGTATATACCTTCCAAGATCCTACGGAGAAGATGTCGGCTGGGATATTGGAAACCTTTTGTTTATCAGTTGCTGCAGATTTCTTAGATTGCACATTGTCTTTGTTCAGCCTAGGGCGCATCTGCTTGCGGTTCGAGCCTTGATCATGAGGTGCAGTTAGTTTAGGCTGCTCGTGGCTCGAGCCCTCATCATTAATAGGGCTCCTAACTATGGGAGGTGAAAGTGTGGTCTGCATAGGTTGTTGAGCTTGAACATGATTAGGGTACCTAACCATGGGAAGTGTGCTTGGTATAGGTTGTTGAGCATGATTATAAGAGCTCTGATCAACCATGGGAAGTGTACTTTGTTGAGCATAATATGGGCTTCTAACCATGGGGAATGTGCTTTGTTGATCATGAATGAGGAAAGGGTGTTGGAAGTGATTAGGGTTCCTAACCATATTGGAAAGTGAGTTTGGGAAAGGTTGTTGAAAGTGATTAGGGTTCCTAACCATGGGAAGTGTGTTTGGGAAAGGTTGTTGAAAGTGATTAGGGCTCATAACCATGGGAAGTGGATGTTGAACATAATTAGGGCTTCTAACCATGGGAAATGGGGTTGGCATACGTAGTCGATCATGAATAGAGCTCCCAACTGTGGGTTGTATAGGTTGTTGAACATGATTAATGGGAATCATAGATTGTTGGGCATGATTAGGGTTATGATTTGGCCAAGGCTGATTGTGGTTAGAGCTCTGATTAGGATCAAGGTTAGGCCAAAAGTTTGTGGGGTTCTCATCCTGTAAAAATAAAATGATGAACAAGAGAACATATATATGTATATATAATATATATATATAGAGAGAAAAGCCATATATGCATGATTTCACCAAATATATATGCAAGTAAAAATTAATACTCCCTCCCACGTCCCACTTCATTAGTCCCTCTTTTCTTTTATCGTCCGTTCCATTTAATTGTTCATTTACTTAAAATGGAAAATTAATCTCCACTCACTAATAAAATACTCATTTCCTCTATCTCTACTCGCATTGATTATTATGCCAAATCTCAAGGGGACTAATCAACCGAGACGGAGGGAGTATATAATTGTAAATGTCTCCCAAGCGAAAATATGAATATACAAGTTAGCAGCTAGTTATATGACAATTAACAAAATTGTGTACATCAGGAAAAAATTGTAATCGAGTAAAAACAACAACTCATAATAATATTACAATATATATAAAAATTCATACACTAAAATTAATCTCAAAACCCTATAGAAATCTAAATTAAATTTTATAATTGGAATAAAATAAAATAAAAAATTTCAGCTCCTCTTTTTCCTCATCCCTCACACCATATTCAATTTCAATCTCAATCCCTCTTCTTCTTAGCAACTTAATGATATAAGTTAGTTGTAAAAATGTCATATCATCCCATTATTAAAATCAAACAAATTTTTCAATGTCTATGTATACCCAACATAACAATATATAAAAACACTATCAGAGGCCACATAATAATCAATCAGTAAGAGCAACTAACCATATGCATTTGACAAAAAAAAAAACTCAAGAACCCTAAAAACTAATATTCCATATAAGAGAGAGAGAGAGAGAGATATGATACCGTAGGCAAATTATTTACTTTTGTTGGTTCCATTACTGTAGCCTTGAGAGTTGAGCTGAGCTGAATAACAAGACGAAGGAGGTTTATGTTAGAAAACCAGAGCGCCAAATATATAATGTTGTTTAAATAATCAAATAAATTCTAACTTAATTTGTATTATTATTATTATTATTATTATTTTAACTTACAATAATACTTCGTATTGCATAAAAGTATACCTTTGATAGATTTAAGATAAATGCAATTACATTCCAAATCTTATTAGATAGATTTTTCGTTTTTTTTTTCTTTGACGATATGGACCAATATTTAATATGATGATTAACTCAGTATTTACGATATTAATTAAATTAATATTTATTTGATTAATTAATTAATGGCAACAAATTAATTAGATAGAACTAAATGCAATCCAACACTAAATTATCGCTTTTACATATAGAAAAAAAATCTGACATAATTAAATCAATTTATGATGGAGTTACAATTTCTAAATTTGGGGACGAACTAGAAACGAATTTATAATAATACTATTAATAGGATTATGATTATAATTCATGCATAACTACTTGGCCATTAAAAAAAAAGATGAGTTTTGCTACGACAAACACAATCGAAAAATAAGAAATTTGATTAATTTATTATGTGAAGCTAAAAAAATTCAAACTTTAGTAAATTGGTCTCTTACCTTGAAACACCGTGGTTAAATGATTTATCTACTATATATACTTTTACATATGTATTTTTAGTAATTTTCATATCCAAAAGAATTAAAGATGATTTTTTTATATAATTCATGTAGCTCGACAAAAAGAAAAAAGAAAAAAAAATCAAGGATGTGTCTAAAACATCACAATTAAGCATCGAACATAATGAAGCAATCACATTAATGATGAAGATTATGAATTTATCAAATTATAACCAACCAAAATTATGGAACTCACTAACTTTATCTCCACTGCATAATTTCATCAATTACAAAACATATGCATTGATAAAATCATCAATTCAGTTATTCAATCAATAATTATGCAATTTTAATTTTACAAAATTACCTGGAATACTCGATTCTTTACCAAACCTTCTATTTGCAAGAGGAAAAGACAACATAGAATAGATTATTATATAGAGAAACAGAAATATGATTTAGAGACTTAGAATATCTATATATGTATCATAAGTAGGAAATCTTATAAAAATATATTTCATATATCTATCTATAGAGTTTATCCAAAATACTATGTATCTAACAAATACTCCATATTTATAATATATCACTTTTATGCTAAAATTACGCATAGATAAATAAATTTCGAGAGAGTCAAAATCTTTTTAATGTATTAATATAACAAATTTGAACTTTTTTAAAGTCTTAATTACTAAAAGTGTCATTTTTTAAAATTAACATTACGAAAATAGCCCTTCTTAATATAAATTCATTCAATAAATACTCCAAAAGTACTATGTGTTTGTTTGACAATCAATCCAATCATTAATGTGAGATTTAAATATTACTAAAACTAAATATTTAAGTATTTTTATTGAATTTTGTAACATAAATTAAAAAATAATAAAAAATTATGAGTAAGTAATATTTTGTTGGTTGTGCGATTTGAGACTTGAGCTAGTACCCAATATTAGGTAACTCAATTATAATGGTTTTGTTATTTATTTTATTTATATTTATTATTTTAATTTTTAGAATTATTTATAAATTGATTAATACTAAAAAATTGAAAGTACTTAAATTGAATAATCTTACTCAAATATATATTCTATAATTTATATTTTAAATAAAATTTCAGTTATTTTATTTAATGTGTATAAATATATAAGTCGTAGATCTAGCGTAACAAGGATTATAACGTTAAATCGTGATTTTACTTTATTTATATTTATTATGTTTTCTATTTTAATTTTTTAAATTATATATAAATTGATTAAACTGATAGGGAACGGAAACAGTAGGAAATGAGTCTAAAGTAGTAGGAAATTAATGGTCGAGAACCAAAATAGTAAGGAACGTGTTTAAAATACTTTAAAGCACATGAAAATTATAACTTAATTCAAAAGTAATAATCTTACATTTTTTTTTTCTGAAAAAGGTACAACACCTGGAAAAATTACATAAAAATATTATTGGAGTATTTCTTGAATTTATTTATAAAATGAGACATTTTTGTGATGTGGTATAATTAAAAGGATATTTCAATTTTTTTTCTCTGTTTTTAATACATAAATTAAATCTCATTTAGATGTTTTATTTCAAACTCGCCACCTATCCAACACACACAATTTGAATCAATGACAAAAACTTATGCGATATGGTATTGTTTTGTGAGATGGTGAGTTATTTCGAACCATGTTTAAGAACCCATAGTAGATAATAGATAAATACTTCCTGCGGAATTAGTCTTATTTTTTAAAATAGAAAAAAATTTTAAACAGAGACCATTGATAATCATTGATAACTGTGCCAAAATCAAATGAGACTAATGCTAAAGGACAGATGGAGTATTAAATCTCAACCAGAGACTAACTCTTAATCAATTTGGTCTAAGTTGGGAGAATTTTTTTTTTGAACTTTTGCCTCTTAATTATGATGATTCCGCCACACAACCACTCATTGGTGAGGAAGGACCAGTGCCTACCCATTTAGCACACCATCATATTCAGTTATAATCACTTCCCTCCCAAGAAAGATGAACAGCAGGAATTGAAAGTTTTGATTGAGATATATATACAATTCTCTAGCAAAATTATTGAGAAATTCCAGATAAGAAAAAAGGGTGGGAGAAAAAGACAATTTAATGGCTTTGGAGTTTCCCAAGTTCTCCGACAGATGAAGACTAAAGCAATACTCTTTCCACACTGTAGTCTATGGACTCTGACAATCACGTGATCTCTCTCCCTCTCTCTCTATATCCCCCACTCTCTCTTTTTTCCTTGTTCAATTCCTCTCTCGCAGTAACTTTTCTATCCCGACATACTCTTCCTTTTTACACCAGCGATTCAGCCGTTCGAAAGTTGCGATTTTGAACCACTGGTGGTGTGGGTTCTTGGAAACTCTTTGAATTTTTCAAGCGGGCTTATCTGGGAGTTGCTGCTTTAGCTCCCAAGATCTGCTTCAGCTGATAAAGGTTTGCAATGTTTCCCAGTTTTACATACTTTTGAACCTCCATTTGCATTTTCTTGTTGATATTATCTTTATAGTCAGTTCAAATATTGATGTTTTTTTTTTGTTCCGCTTCGTTTTTAGTTTTGGGTTTCTTTTCTTTATCAATTTCTTGTTGGTATACAAATAGATATACTTGTTTTTTTTTTCCCTCACAGTAACGTTCGCTTTGTTTCAAACCCTCTTTAATTTCCTTAGTTAATAAACCTTGGTGTCTTTTTCCTTGAAGAAACGATCTTTTCGCTAGCTACATTTTATTTCTGGCTAAAGTTGTGCGTTTTATTTGTAATGGCGAGGGAGTGCAAAGCTCGGCGGTTATCGAGGGTTTAGGGAGTAATGGCATTCTGTTTGAAGGATATAAATGTGCAGTGTAGTGCTAGTTCTTGACAGTGTTTCTTTCTTGTTTGAAGGAAAAATGGGTGTAATTTCCCGCAAGATCTTCCCGGCATGCGAGAGCATGTGTGTTTGTTGTCCTGCTTTGAGGTCGCGGTCTCGCCAACCCGTTAAGCGGTACAAGAAATTGCTGGCTGAGATATTTCCCAAGTCTCCGGTTAGTTTCTTTCCCTAATAATCTTTTTTTTTTCTTCCTGGCATTGTCTGTTCTTGATGGATGCTTATCCTTGATCAAGTGATTAATGCTTCTGTTCTCTTTCTTGAAAAACAGTTGCTGATGTGACTTGTGAATCATTTCATTCACTGTATTCATTTAACTCAAGGCAGTGTTAGTTTTATATTATTCATTGACTATAGGTTTTAGCTGGTTCCTCATGTTTTGCTTTTGTCCACATTTGCATCTATCACCATAATTTACATCTAATATTGTTTTTGATTGTCAAAGGTTTTTTTTTTCTTTTCTTACAACTTGGATTATTTTTGTTCTTTGGTCTCTAATCTTATATTTAGAAAGTCTCTACGCTGAGTTTCTATCCTAGGTATTAATTTCTGGAGAAATATCGTCACTCAGTGGAAGAAATTGATTCCTTAAATATGACATCCTTCTTTCACCCATCAACTGCTTAATTTAACCCACACTGGAAATGTCATAACTGTGACTGTGACTGTGAACACATAATTTCAAGTTTTGATGGCCCACTTGCGTGTACAGTACAATATAATTGTACTGATAAACAATGTGGACCTGCTAAGAATGGTTGTGTATTTCCCTGCAGTTTATATCTCTCTCTCATGGACAAAACTTGATTAATGTTTGAATCTAGAGATGGGATATTTTAGCCAATTAATGAAGAAAGTAGTAGCTTACTATATGATGGTAACTCTCAAAAAGTCAGGTGTTGCATGGTCTAGAATTTCTCACCCTTTGCCTCCAATATAAATGAAGAAAGCAGTAGGTCACTATATAATGGTAATCTCAAAAAAGTTGGGTGTTGCATGGCCTGGAAAATCTCACCCTTTTTCTCTATTATACATCAACTGAAAAAGTTCATTATTTTTTCCTACTGCAGGATGGCCATTCAAATGAAAGAAAAATTGTGAAGCTATGTGAATATGCTTCTAAAAACCCTTTCAGGATACCAAAGGTGAGATTCGGATGTTTGTTAGTGAAGGATTACATATGGTTTTATGTTTGGGAGTAACTAATTTGCATTTATGTTACACTATTTTAGATTGCTAAATTTCTTGAAGAAAGATGTTACAAAGAAGTGCGAAGTGGTAACATCAAACTTGTCAGTATTGTGGCAGAAACATACAACAAACTGCTTTGTATTTGTAAGGAGCAAATGTAAGTTGTTATTTCATGCTATATACTTCTGGATCATGTGCTAATGCTAACTTTATTAGGCTACTATTCTTTCTTTTGGCCAGTTGTCATCTTTTCTGGGAGATTTAACTGCGCTATGAGCTCAACAACTATGTTGTGTTGCATTTTCTTTCATTCTTATTTATGCAATAGAGTTTTAAAAACTCTATTAAATCCATTTTGCTGGAATAATATGATTTCCCCCTTTTCATGTTGCAGGGTCTATTTTGCTGTTAATTTATTGAATGTTGTTTTTGAACTGCTGGATGACTCTAAGCAAGACACCATGCTGATAGTTGGATGTGATACACTGACTACATTTATTTACAGCCAGGTAATCCGTTACTCTGATACTTACCCTATCCTATGGAGTAGAAGTTGAGGTATATATGTTTTGCATCAACTAGAAACACAACACCATTATATGAATTGACAGCTTCAAGTGATTTTATATCTGGGACACCTCGTACTATCATCTTAGTCCTTTTTATCTTTTCCATCAGGTGGATGGAACTTATACACATAATATTGAGAACTTTGTCGACAAAGTTTGCATGTTGGCATATAAGACGGGCGATGAGAATGATAAGCGTGCTTTAAAGGCATCAAGCCTGCGGTGTCTATCAGCAATGGTAATTTGAACTGGAAAACTAGTTTACACAATTGCCAATAATTAGTGTATGCATCTCTGTTTATCATTCATGTCGTATAGTCAATTTAAGTTTGTATTAAATTTCATTGTACTACATAATTTAAAGTGTGTAGTTCTTGATGCGATTGGTGGTGAATAATTTTCTCATCATTATATCATGCTTCATTCTAACCTTTATTAACAACATTCTAATCTAATTTGGTTCCACCAACTGCAGGTGTGGTTCATGGCAGAGTTTTCGCATATATTTGCTGATTTTGAGAAGGTGTGTTGCTTTGACAACTAGGTTCTGGCTTTATTGAAAAATACTTGATAGTATTTCAGATAAAAAATTGAAACTGCATCTTTCTTGTCATTTTGTTTTTTGATTACTTGTGTATCCTGTTACCTCTCTTTTAGATACAAAATAAATATTTTTAATAATGCGATGAAGAATTAGTACATCTTATAATGTGAGTACCACCACCACTAGTGCCAGTTTCTGTACCAATGGCAATAACAATAAGGGTGATGATAAAAGAATAAGAATCATACTTCATCAATATACCTAAAGAAACATAATGTTTGATTTTTTATGCTTCTTTTTATTCGTGCTTGGTCTCGTTACTTTGTATTCCTTTCCTTTTATTTCGCACCTAGTCAGCATAAGTCCAGATTCATACAATGTTAGGGATTGACGTATAGCTGTTATCTGATCATCCTCATGATCTGCTATAAAATTGTCTCGGATGAATATTTCTATTGAAAGAAAGTTGGAGATATTACCTCTTTTTTCCTGTTTATTCTGTCTCAAATTTTTTTTTTTGCTTTTTAATTTTTTATTGTATAGCTATTGAGGAAGCCAAAGCCTCTTTATTTGGTTTCAGCAAATGACTATTTGTTATTTATTTTAGATTGTGCATGCTGCTCTTGGTAATTATGAGACAGACTCACAAAGTGAGGAAGAAGAAAGAAATGAGGCGCATCATAATTGGGTGGATGAAGTAGCAAGAAGTGAGGGAAGATGTACTCCTGTTGGAGATGGTGAGTTTAGCCCTAGCCACTCCATCATAAGAATCAGGCCAGAAAAGAAAGATCCTGCTTTCCTGACAAGGTTGGATTTGTTCATTATTTATGAATGTAAAAAGTGGAATTTCTTTATAATGAGATAAATAATTTTAGAGACTGCAGCTAATAAAGTAGAATTTGGATTGTTGCTTGCTCTTTGTTTATTATTTCCTTGGTTTACTTGACATCAGAGAAGAGGTTCAAACACCGCAAGTGTGGGCTCAAATAATCGTCCAAAGGATGGTTGATCTGGCAAAGGAGAGTACCACAATGCGAAGAGTGTTGGACCCGATGTTTGTTTATTTTGACATGAAAAGACACTGGGTTCCTCAGCATGGCCTGGCTCCTGCTGTTCTTTCCGATATGTCATCCTTTGTGGAAAATCCTGGTGATTTGCCCTACCCATGTTGCTATACTTCCTTCACTTGTGTCGACTTTGGCTTTATTTATCGCAACTTGTGAAACTGCTATCCATCAACTTGTTTACATTTCATAATTCTTTCTGGTTAGAGAGAATCCTTAACTGCAGTTCATACACTGTCTTTATAGTTCCTGTTGGAAATTCTTAGTCAGACCAGTTCCTTAATCTACTTGTCCAAATGGTTATGGATACTGTACATGTATATGGGATGACAGAAGTTTCGTGGAACGATAATTATTTAAATTTACAGCTACTACACATGCATGCTTGAGTAACATGACCTTTAAATCAAGAAAATATTATTCCCTGGGAAAAGGGTGGGTCTAGTTGACTTGCAGATTGTTTCTCCAAAACCTGGAGTTGTAATCCTTGAAAAGTAACACTGACAATTTATATGATTATAGGACATCAGCAATTAATTTTAGCCGGTGTTGTTCGACATCTGGACCACAAAAATGTTGCTCATGATCCCGAGATGAAGTGTCACATCATCCAGACTGCTTGCTTGTTGGCCCGCCAAGTGAGGTCGGAAGGTGTGATTTCCGATATGGGTTTCGTCAGTGACCTCTTCAGACACTTGCGCAAAAGCTTCCAAGCGACGGCTGAATCAGTTGGAGAGCAAGAACTGAATGTGAATGCTGCATTGCAGACTTCTATTGAAAGCTGTCTGTTGGAGACTGTGAGAGGGGTATTGCCTAACATCATTCCGATTTTTTTCTTTGCACTTCTGTCTGGCTGCTTATTTAGTTTGTGAATGTCCAGATTGTCGATGTCCGGCCACTGTTTGATATGATGGCAATTACACTGGAGAAGCTTTCTCCTGTAAAAGTTGTTGCTAGAGCAGCCCTTGCCTCCCTCACCATTCTTGCTCATGTCATTTCACTTGCATCTATATCATTCCGCTCGCAGCAGGTGAGAAGCTTTTCGTAATTTTTACATCTTCTGCCAATAGTAGATAGGGAAAACTGACTACAAGTATCTCTTTGGATGCTTCTGTATTTATTTTCGTGCACAGGTTTTCCCAGATGCTCTTTTTGTTCAACTCTTGAAAGTGATGTTGCATCCTGATGTAGAAATTCGGGTTGGAGGGCATCAGATATTCTGTGTTCTTCTAATTCCAAGTTTTGCTCATGCAAGAAGTGATGCTTCCAACCATCCAAGAAGGTGGCATTCGAAAAGCATGTCCACATTTTCCTCAATTACAGCTCTGCTTGACAAGCTTCGTGTCGAAAAATATGGAACCAAAAGAGGTGAAAGAGATGATTATCAGCTGCTCAACAAAGCTGAAGAGGAGTGGAAGCATGGGAAATCCCACAAGAATTCTCCTAATATGCATATAATAAGCTCAATTATGGACAAGGCCAATGGACCAGCTGAGACTGTAGGAATCTTTATCTCCTCAAAATGAGTCTTTTTTTCTGTGTTTTTTTTAATACATAAAGTGCCTTTGCATTTATGCAGGAACAATATTTTCTGCAATGCAACGAGGACCAAGTCGTGCAGTTGCTGTCTGCTTTATGGATACAAGTCAATCTCCCTGACAATCTACCTGCTAATATCGAAGCTATAGCTCATTCATTCTGTTTAGCGCTTATATCATCACGACTAAAGGTTAATACTCAAATACATTCCTCTGTCAAGTTTCTATTTCTTCGTAGATTGCCTCATTGAAGTAAACTCTGTACCACGTCGGTTCCCATCTTGATTAATCAAATGCTCTGCTATATCTTCAACCAGCAAGAAGATAGAACAGATGAACAAAGAATGTAAATGCAAGAAGCCATTTTTAAATAATAGTGCATATATATATATATATATTATACATATGCATACAGTCTCCGTGCACGTTTGTTTATTGCTGCAGTATTTACTCTCAGCTCTCCTCTGACATGATTTCTCATTTCTTTGTTGCAGAGTTCCAATGATAATCTTGTACTCAAATTCTTTCAGCTTCCCATGTCGATTAGAAAGATGTCCTTGGACCCGAATAATGGTTAGGACACCATCAAATGTCTTTCTTCTATCAACGTAGAGTTTTCAGTTTGATTACATAGTTGGTTCGATGCAGGGTCGTTGCCACCCGTGTACCAAAGATCTCTTCTCGTATTATCGACTGCAATGATGATGTTTTCTGCCAAGCTATTCCATGTGGCTGACACCAGTAGTCTGCTCAACTTGTTAATTGAATCTGATGTAAGTAACTTTTGAGAATTTCAGTTCTTGATTTTCAAAGCAAATGCATTCTGAGTTTCAGACACATCTAGAACTCAAGCTTTCTTCGTTATGATCACAATCTAGGTGGATCCATATCTTGGCATTAGTGATGACTTCCAGATCTACGTGAAGCCTCAGAATGAAGTGAAAGATTATGGTTCTTCTTCTGATAATGAAGAAGCTTTTTCGACTCTATGCGAGCTACGTGATAAGGCTTGCGAGTCTGACAAAGTTGTATTGGAGATACTGGTAGAGAGTTTATCTACCATTACCAGGGTATATATCTTCTTCTACATTACAACACTGCATCATCTTAATTCCTCCAATCCCATACCAACTTTCCTACCGATTGTTTTTGTTTATTTAAGTACGAGGCGGAAGAAGTTGCCAAGCAGCTGTCGGAAGGATTCGTGCCTGATGAATCGTTCATGTTTGGCTCACAATCAATGCTTGACATGGATCACATCCAAAGGGGTGCATATTCCAAGGGATCACAATCATTTGATGGGGTATGCATGTAGGTTTGATTGAACTGTGTTGATTAGTGATGCAACTGTTGTCATTGTTTTGGTTCTTGATTCAGGAGTTTTCTGCCAATTCCCTTGTTGAAGACGATGCCATGAGCATATCATCAGTTGCAGACATATCTCGCTTCATCCCTAAGGTCCCTCCATCCGCTTCTCCTTCGATGTCCCACATCGTCAGCATTGGCCAGCTTCTAGAATCGGTAAATGCTCTTCTCCTTTTCTCCCTCTCTGCTCTCTGTTTTTTCTCTCTCTCCATGCATTGTTTTACAGCTATATATATATATACAGGCACTGGAGGTTGCTGGTCAAGTGGCGGGAACATCGGTGTCGACGTCGCCCCTCCCGTACAGCACGATGACCAATCAGTGCGAAGCCTTCGGCACAGAGACGAGGAAGAAGCTGTCCAATTGGTTGACCTACGACAAGAGCTCGCTTCCTACTACTACAACTGAATCAGCAGCAGCTGATAAGGTGCGGTCACCCCGACGATGATGGTGGTGATGATAATTTGATGTGGTGGTACTGAGATTAGATTGTGTGTGTGTGTGTGCAGATAATGAGCGAGGAAGGTGTTCCTTCGGCGAACAACACGTGGTTAGCTCTGAGGTTGCCGCCGGCCAGCCCTTTCGACAACTTCCTGAGAGCAGCTCGTGGTTAGGGTTTAGGTGCAGCTGCTTCTTCTTCTTCCTGAGTTTGTCTGTATCTCTCTCTATCTCTATTGTTGTGGTGTAGCTTGTAAATTTGTTATGGAAGATAGCTGTGAATCTCCATCTCTGTTTGTATCCATGTAGATGCTGCTTCGATTTTCGACTGTTTCATTTGATTTCATTTTGGTTTTCGATGCTATTTTTGTTTTCCCTCCCTCACCCTACCTCTCCGCCTTCCTCCATGCTTCCGGCCTGCCTTGTTGTTCATCTTCTTATATATAATTATTAATTTTATAAAATTAATATTTTTATTATTTTAAGCATAGTAAATATGATTAATCGAAACAAATGAATATAATATTAAATTAGCCCCTTCCAAAAAATACAATCTTTTCGTACTCAATAATAAAATATTTATCCAACTAATTTATTTTACACTCACAATTCTTAATTTCCGTGTTAAAAAGAAAAGAGTCTAATAAATCGGGACGGAGGGAGTACTTTAAATATAATATATATTAAAATATTTAGTTAAGATTCAATTAAATTGGTGAATATCAAAATATTTGATTGAAGCACGACTTGAAAATATATGAACCAAACAACAAGATTAGAAATTAAACCATCAATAATATAAATTAGTGGAAATATTTTTAAATACTCAATTTCTTATAACACATATAAAAAATACTCATTTCTTATAACACATATAAAAAAGAGGCGAAATCTGAAACAGAAAAATTTAAAAAGCAAAACCAATGTATAACAAGCCTTATGAAAAACTCCACAAAATAGCAAAAGTGTACTTTTTTTAGGTTAAAATGTCTTAATCACAACATCACTTCTCTTGATTTTTGTGAAATATGTAACGGCTGCATTGTTTATTATTTTTTTTGACTCAACTCATTTTTTTATTTATTTGCAGATAATAGAAAACAATTAAATATAATATTTCTTGTGCAATATTATAAATTCGGCTGGAAATGTCCGTCCAGTTGGAACTCGAACAAATCCGGCTGGAAGTCGGGATTAAAATCTATTAAATCAAAAACGGGAAAATCTGGAAAAAATTTATTTACTTATTAAATCCAGATTAAATTAAATAATTTTCTATTGAAATTGTGCTGGAAGTGGAACAATCAAGCTGGAAGTAGATTAAATTGAGATGGAAGTCGAATAAATTCGAATGGAAGTCGAACTTAAAATATATTAAATACAGATTTATTTAAATAATTTTTTACTGAAATTGTGCTAGAAGTGGAACAATTCAGATGGAAGTGGATTACATTGAGATGGAAGTCGAATAAATTCGGATGGAATTCGGATTAAAAATATATAAAATCCAGATTTAATTAAAATAAATTTTAATTGAAATTGGGCTGGAAGTATAGCAATCCAGCAGGAAGTATATAACATTGAGATGTAATTCGAAAAAATCCGGATGGAATTCGGATTAAAAATATATAAAATACAGATTTAATTAAATTTATTTTTTATTGAAATTAGGCTGGAAGTATAGCAATCCAGCTGGAAGTATATAAAATTGAGATGGAAGTCGGGTATTTGGGATGAAATTCGGATTAAAACTATATAAAATCCAGATTTATTTAAAATATTTTTTTATTGAAATTGGGCTGGAAGTATATAAAATTGAGATGGAAGTCGGATATTTCGGATGGAAATCGGACTTCCCAGATGGAATTCGCGTTTACTTCCATCCCTTTTCACTTCCAATTCATATTAACCTAATAATTGGGCGTGAAACACACAAATCCGGCAGGAGTTCGAATAGGCTTCCCTTCCCACGTCCGTTTGAACGACCACCCATCTGCGAACCACCGGCGAACCGAACACCACCCACCGGCGACCGGCGAACTGAACACGAACCACCATCGAAATGTCTGCACAGGTATCATCCTCATTTAAAAAAAAACTGATTGAAGTCGGGCATGTTGATATGAGCATTGTTGTGGTTTGTATTGAATTTCGTCTATTTTTTTTTTTGCCTTGAATTGATTGGTTAATGTTTCTTTCGAATGTGTTGAACCGTGCATATGAATTTCGTCCATTTTTTTCCTGTTTTATATGTTTGAACCGTGTATATGCATATGAACCGTGCGTGCATGTTTTTTTCCCAGTTTTTGTGTTTTATTTTTATTGAATTAGTTAGTTTGGTTTTGATATGCTGCAGGCTGCCTATATTCGATATGAAGTCCATGGAAGTAAACCTAAGACTAATTTATATTATAAATGTAAGGTCCTAGATATCATTAAGAAGACATTGTTTGATATAGGACAAGAGGCGTTGGTTAATGAGTTTAGGGCTGGGGTTTTTGGACATTGGTTGGATTGGTCGGAAAATGGACTTAGTTCGTCTCTATCATTAATTGAATTATTTAGTCATGAGACTCAGTCAAATAATCCAGAGTTGTTAAGGTTTAGAGTCAGTGGGCAGGATATCATGTTTTCACAGAGTGAATTCGCCCTTATTTTTGGTTTGAATTTTGGAAAAGCCACTTTTGATCCTACTGCACGCCATGATTTAGAATCTAGTACTGTATTTCAAGTCTTTTGCGGTGGTCAAATCCTAAGTAGTAAAGAGCTTTTGGATAGGTTTCAATACAAAAAGATTGATAGTACTCACAGTTTATTGTACCTTAGGGTGACCAATATATTAGCATTTTGGTTTTTTGGACTAGGGTATATTGAAAAAAGAAAAATAGAAAGTGGCTGTATGTTTTAAGTGAGGATCAAAATGATTGGAACCGATTTCCATGGGGGTACATATGCATACAAAGCACTGCTCTATTACAAAACGCATATACCCACTACTCGGATTCAACTTGAGAAAAAAGCCCTTCATCTTCCAGGTCCCTTTTGGGTACTACAGGTATGAAATTGTCACCATCTTTTATCTTCATCTTTGTGATTAATGTTTGTTGAAAATAGTTTAATTTTTTTATATGTTGGGTACTACAGGTTTGGGCCTATGAGGTCATTCCTGAGTTGGGGCAGGCATGTGCACGACTAGTTAAAGCCAATGCTAAGCCACGTATGCTGAAGTGGCGGTTCAGAAGATCCAGTGTAAAAAACTGGATAGCCTTCTTCTCCCAACCGGTAATAAAATGAAATTTCATTGTTTTATCTGTTTTGAACGGAAAACTGATTATATTGTCTAATATATTTTTAAATTTTGCAGCTTATTGTGGTAACTGCCCTACCTCCTACGGAATTGGAGAAGAGTAGCCAATATTGGCTATCGGCACAAGGAATTGATAGGATGGGTGTGAAATATGTGGGTCCCATATCGACTCAAGTTCCAGCTGAAGTTGATGGGTCGGAAATGCAATATCTTGAAGATGAAAACCGTTCAATGGAGATACCATTTGAGGAGTTCTTCGGAGTAATGGTTGAAGTAGCGGTGAATGATATGCATTCTCACCCACCAGAGATTGAAGAGGTGCATGCCACTGAGCATGCCACTGAGCATGCAGCTGAGCAGCCAGATGTGAAGACGGAGCAAGATTCAGAGCCGGATGAACGGCTTGTTTAAAGAAGGAGACGACAGAAACGACATAGGATACGTAGTTCTTCTTCTTCTTCTGGCGGGGAAGAACGTAGGCAAGAGAGGGATGCGCAATTGTTTGGAAAAATCAAACAGTTCGTGTTAGATGATGTGAAACACTGGGTTTTGGATGAAGTTGTTCCAACTATGAAGGAGTACATTCGCGAAGTGGTTACTTCATCGTGCCAGCGATCAGATGCTTCGTCCTCTCAACCTATGCCACAGAATGAGCCCCGGTTATCCACTATTTTGCAACAGCGACAGCCACGGCCACGTTCTGACGCACCACATGTATATTTTATACAGTTTAGTCCTATTTTGCCATTTAAATTACTAATCTTAATTGCATTGCAGAAATCTGGTGGTGATCTTGATGATGACGATGAGATGGAACCCATTGTCCAGTATTTTGGACCTCTATATGTGAATAAGCTCATCAAGCAATCTTACCAAGTATTCCGGCAAGGTTCAGCAGATAAGGCCCGGATCTCTCAAACAACTGGCTTGCGGCTCACGAATGCCTTTTTTGAACAACTGGAGGATGTATACTCATTCTTAACCGTGCCGCAGATAGAGATGTTTGTTCACGCCCTCTGGTGAGAATTTATTTATTTAATTCAATGTTGTTTTTATTTAATTAAATAGAACGTTTTATTTAACATGTTTTTTCATGCCCGCAGTGTCAAACTGATTTCAAATAACAAGTTTATCTTCTCTGCTTGTAATCCCGATGAAGTTCACATTCTCACCCCGAAATTCCAGGTTAGAACTTAATTATTTATTTACTTATTTAATTAATTCTTCATGTTAATTACATGTTTCGTTTTTTATATGAAATATAGCAATTATTCAACAAGTCTTATCCGGTAAATCCTTCAAATCGATCAAAAGCACCGGGTCTTTCACCAGAATTGCTACAATTCATGGAAGGAAAGGATAATTCATGTTCTCGGCCGTGGTACAATGCTACTGTGGTAAGTATTTGTTTAATAAATTATTTCAGCATGCTTGTAAATTATGATAACAATTTATTTTTTTGTATAGTTCATTATGCCGTATAATGTTGGAGATCATTGGTTGACATTGAGAATCGACCTGTCAACTTGGAGTTGTTGGATATATGATGCTACAGTCAAACGAATAAGTTCGGTTGGTAGGAGAATGAGATGTGATTCAGTACGACGCATCACAGATCAGCTCCACAAATATTTGCAAGATGGGAAATACTATGAGCAGAGCACGCTTGGTCTGCAACCGTGCAAGGATAAGATGGCGGTGGACTTTGCTCAAGGGTTCGAAGGTTATGATCATTTCGGTGAAGCAGTGTATGCATGCATGTTCATGGACCAATTAATTTGTGGGCGACTGAATGTACCTTGGGCCGAAAGGGAAGGATGTATAGATAGATATAGATTGTATATGGCTCATTGCTTATTTGATTTGTCATATGAAGAGTGATGTATAATTTTATTAGATATTTTTAATTGTTTATTTAGATATTCGAATATGTTGGTTTGATCTGTTGTGAATTATTTATGTTTGAATATGTTGGTTTTTTGGTTGGTTAATTGTGATGGAATATGATGAATTTTTTTTTTTTTGGTTGGTTAATTGAGTACGAATAAGTTGGTTTTTGGGTTAGTTAATTGAGCCGCAATTTCTTCGTTTTTTTTTTTGCATAAATTGGACGAATTCCTGCCAAAATCACCGAGTTCCATCCCATTTTTAAGTATTTCCATCCCAATTATAGTACTTCCATCCCAATTTCGAGGAGTATTTTATTAATTATTAAGTAGCAATATTATCAATATTTCGTCCAATCCGGATGGAACTCGTCCAATTGGGATGGACCTCGTCTCAATTGGGATGGAACTTGATAACTTGGTGTGGAACTCGCCCCAATTATCAATATTTCGTATCCGGATGGAACTCGTCCAATTGGGATGGACCTCGTTCCAATTGGAATGGATTTCGATAAATTGGGCAGGAACTCGCCCCAATTATCAATAATGTTATTAATTCGTAAAATATCAGTTTAATTTCAACTATAATGTAACCATAACATTATATTCCTAAGAATATAATGTACGAATTAATAACATTATTCTTAAGAGGATTTACTACAAAATTCGAAGCAATAAATTACAAGCAAACTCACAATTTTATTAATAATTTTCTAAAATATTACACAATTTGATACACATTTTGATAGAAAACACCGAGCTAGTGAAGGAGATGTTGTATTTGTTCCTTCACCTTGATGTCTTTTCCAGAAACCTAGCAACCATCTTTTGATTGCTTTCCCTGGTTATGGAGGTTATATCTCCATAACGTGATCGCTACACCATGTAACGTAGGAAAAATCCTCTTCTGGACTGTTTGACGTAGAAAAAATCCTCTTCCATTTGAGCAAGTGCACGATATCTTGGCTCTATTTTTTATTACTTCGTATGAGGGGAATAAAGAGGAATAACATATTTTGAATGAAATATAGTTTGAGTAAATTCCTCCACCCTTAAATAGAAGTTAAATTTAAAAAAAAAATTTGTTTTAAAAAATTTAATAATCCTAAGTGGTCGACATGTGTAGTGGCATGCATGAATTATTTGAGCATCTTTGCAGATATTCACTTTCTGAATTGGCATGCTTGAATTATTTGAGCATTTATTGACTCAAAATATAAAATAGGCACTTACTTTGATGTGTAAAAGCAAATATGCTGTGATATGTCAATGAAATACAAGTACATGACCGAATTCCCTACCAATTGATTCGATATCCATCTCATTTGATCGAATTCCTTCCCAAATTGGACGAGTTCCATAAAAAAATAGCGACTTCCATCCCAATTTATATGAAATATTGCTAATATTTGCGAGATCCATCCCAAATTATCGAGTTCCATCGCAATTTGGATGAGGTCCATCCCAATTTATCGAGTTCCATCCCAATTGGGATGAAAAATTGCTAATTTGGTTGCATTATAGATGAAATTGAACAATAATGTACGAATTAATAACATTATTCTTAGGAATATAATGTTATGGTTACATTATAGTTGAAATAAAACTATAATGTACGAATTAATAACATTTATTCTTAGGAATATAATGTTATGGTTACATTATAGTTGAAATATAACAATAATGTACGAATTAATAACATTATTCTTAGGAATATAATGTTATGGTTACATTATA
>JAPKLW010000420.1:455553-492890 GCA_026898455.1 Plectranthus barbatus
AATTAATAACATTATTCTTAGGAATATAATGTTATGGTTACATTATAGTTGAAATATAACAATAATGTACGAATTAATAACATTATTCTTAGGAATATAATGTTATGGTTACATTATAGTTGAGATAAAACTATAATGTACAAATTAATAACATTTATTCTTAGGAATATAATGTTATGGTTACATTATAGTTGAGATAAAACTATAATGTACGAATTAATAACATTTATTATAGTTTAATTTCAACTATAATGTAAACAAATTAGCAATATTTTGTCCAAATTGGCATGGAACTCTCTAAATTGGGATGGACCTCGTCCCAATTGGGATGGAACTCGCTAAATTGGTGTAAATTGGGATGGAACTCGATAGTAAGGAATAATATTAGTCTCAATTCGGATGGAATTATGTAAATTGGGATGGAACTCGTCCCAATTGGGATGGATCTCGCTAAATTGGTGTGGAACTCGGCCAAATTATCAATATTTTGTCCAAATTCGTTCATAAATGGGTGTTATTGACATATCACATCACTCTTGTATTTACACATCAATGTATGTGCCAATTTATCTTTTGAGTAAATAAATGCTGAAATATTTCAGTTTCACGTAAAAGTGAAACTCTGAAAAGTTGCTCATATAATGCATGTGACTCTTACACTTTTGTCTACCAAGCCATTTACTATTCCTTTCTATATAAAGGTGATTTTTGTATAGTTCCAAACCATTTTTTCTTGATTCCTAAAATAATCCAACTACGAATGGCGGTTTTATTTCTTTTTCTCTTTATTCCATCATCCTTTATGAATATTGATGAAAGAATTAGTAAGCGCTTGCTCAAATAGAAGATGATTTTTTCTACGTCAAACAGTCCGGAAGAGGATTTTTCCTACGTCACATGGAGTAGGTGTCCTTGGTCCGGATTCCTCCGCACTGTCTCTTATTTCCCGAAACTACAAATGGGGCAAGCAATCACCTGATGTTCCAGGACATCGGCATTAGCCTCTTTACGGGATAAGAGATGAACGCTTATAATAAGTGAGCTCGAACTGGGAAGTGATCACCCGTTTTGCAGTTTTGTTGCTCACAAATTACTATAATTAAGGGGAGCAGCAACAACGTCTCCTTCACTAGCTCGCCGACTACTAGTTTTGTTGTGGAATAAAATTCGAATTCAAATTAATACAATTGTGAGTGTGCTTGTAATTTATTTCTTCGAATATTGTAGCAAATTATTAAATTATATATCGTTAATTAAAACAAAAATAAATTTCAATTCGGACTGTGCTTGAATTTAAGATGTTATTCATTTACAATTTTATAAAAAATAAATTAATTCGCATAGATGGAAGTCGGTCTTCATTAAGTCAATAGAATAGGGATGGAACTCGCCAATTTGGGATGGACCTCTGCCGATTTGATATGGAACTCGCCAATTTCGGATGGAAGTCGTTATTTATTAAACAAATGGAACTCTGTCCCAATTGGATGGAACTCGCCATTTTGGAATGGAAATCGACAATTTGAGATGGAATTAAGCCAAAATTGATCAAAATAATTCACTTGTAAGTCATTGACATATCACATCACTCTTGCATTTACACATCAAAGTCTGTGCAAATTTAACTTTTCAGTAAATAAATGCACACATAATTTATCGACCAAGTAGATTGTTCACATTCATTCCACTAAGTCCCTTCTATTTAAATTCACATCATTTCATTCCAAAACCATAACAACAACAAATGACTATTCTCTTGCTCTTATTCATTTTTTGATTCGAATCATGTCCCATATTTCTTTTGATTCCAATCAATTAGAAGAGGATTTTTCCTACGTCAAACAATCCGGAAGAGGATTTTTCCTACGTCACATGTAGTTAAAATCCTTCATCCGGATTCCTCGACATCTTTCTCCTTTTCCCAAAACCAGAAATAAGGAAAGCCACCAAAAGAGGGTTCCAGCCGATCAACCCTTGCTTCTCCGTTACGGGAAAAGAGATGAAAGGTTCTAGTTAGTGAGCATCAATGATAGCTATTTCTGATGGAAACCCGGTGGCTTACGAGAAGCAGAAACTCTCTCCACCGACTAACAATTTCGGTGCTCACTAATTAATATATTTAAGCAGCGAAAGAGATGAAGGAGACCCAACGGCACTGCTATCTCCTCCCCGGAAGAGGATTTTTCCTACGTCACATGGAGTAGCGATCACGTTATGGAGATATAACCTCCGCGTCCGCTTCTTCGTTTCTGGAAAAGACATCAAGGTGAAGGAACAAATACAACATCTCCTTCACTAGCTCGGTGTTTTCTATCAAAATGTGTATCAAATTGTGTAATATTTAAGAAAATTATTAATAAAATTGTGAGTTCGTTTGTAATTTATTGCTTCAAATTTTGTAGCAAATTGTTTTATTATTTACGTAAATTCAATTGGGAGTGTGCTTGAATTTACGATGTTAATCATTTATAATCTTATAAAAAACAAAATAATACGCAAAGATGGATGTTGGTCTTCATTAAGTCAATAGCATTGGGATGGAACTCGCCCAAATTTGGATGGAAGTCGCCAAATTGGGATGGAACTCGCTATTTAATTAAACAAATGGAAATCTGTTAAATTGGATGGAACTCGCCGATTGCGAATGGAACTCGTCCCAATTGGGATGGAACTCGTAATTAATTTAACAAATGGACCTCTGATAAATTGGATGGAACTACCCGATTGTGGATGGAACTCGGCCAAATGGGATGGAACTGGCTCAAATTTAATTCACATGCATGCAAACACATTCAATTCGACTTTATTCAATTGAATAAAGCCAACATTTGCGGAGTTGGAATAAATATCACATGTATTTCTGAATTTAATAGTACAAAGATACATAAATATTACTATTACAACTATTCAAACTTACTATTCATGACTGAAAACATTTTGTCGCAACTGAAACACTCATTCAATTTGAAACACTCTCTCATGCAATCGAATACTCATTCTCAGAAAACTCTCTCAAAAATCAAACACAATCAAACACGCTTTCTCAAAAAATATGGAAAATTTTCGTTCTATCATTTTGCATTACAATGGTCAATGGGACAATGCATACAACTACATCGGCGGAGAAGAACGAGTTATCATGATATCCACTCATGATATCACGATAGAAGGACTCCAAAGAAATGTTCAATACATCCTAGATGCTCATGCCATGGTGGGCTCTTACACCCTTTATTATCTAGCTGAAACAAGAAGTGGGAGGACGGTTCCTTCAGTGCTGGCTACAGATACACACCTTCAACGGCTTTGTAACATGTTGTGGGAGCCGAAGCTTTATTTAGTGATGAACATGCAATCAAATCAAGCTGCTGGAAGCTCTCGTCGACAACCATCTCCGTACAGGCCATACATGGCTTCATTGAGCCCACAACCGCACAACCCTTATAGTCCAACACCAGAAGAACTACATCGTTTTTCTACAACCATTATGTTTGGAGAAGGAAGCAGTGGAAGTCGAAGTTCTCCAGTCCCCGATTTAAACTACAATGCACCTGAAAATGATAGTGATGATGATGGCAACCATGATGGTGGTGATGAGGGTGATGATGATGAAGACGGTGCCGACACACAAAATCCGAATGTAGTTGTCCAGTCAGATGAGGACGACGAAGCAGAATTCGATACGGAATCATCCGATGGTGATGAACGCCACAATTACAATGCTTCGTTATTCAATTGTACAATTGAAGATTTCACCGCTTGGGTCCGAGAACAAGGTGGTATCGGTGCCATTGTATCAAGCATGGTCCCGACTCAGCCTTTACCGGCTAAAACAGTTGATGTCTTAAGTCATCAAATGAACAACTGGTTATTGCCGATAATTCCAGTAGATACATCTGACGTACCTATATCACGAGATGTTCAAGCAGTATTGGACGAGGAATTGCAAAAAGGATCATTGTTTTGGTCTAAAAAAGACTTGTATGTGGCTGTCGGACTTTGGCACATGGAGCATCAAGTTGAGTTTAAAGTGTCGCGATCTACCAAAACTCGGGTGGAATATAGTTACAGCCGCAGTGATAACTGTTCGTTCATGATTCGAGCCGCTAATTCAGATGGATGTTGGATTGTATACAAATTCTGCTCGAGTCATACTTGTGTTACAAGTATGGACAACATCCGAAGCAGAACTATACGCTCGAAGGCTATCTCTGCATATTTTGCCCGGAGAATGCGCCGACAAGGATCGATCATGAAACCGCGAGATATAATGGCGGAGCTGCAACATAATTTTGGAATTAAGGTGAGCTACAACAATGCCCTACGAGCTCGAAATGGAGCCATAGCTATGATATATGGTGGCTTAGAGGATTCTTTCAACTTGCTGCCGAAATATTTTTATGTTCTCAAACAGCACAATCCCGACACCATTACCGATCTTAATATCGGCGAAGATGGACGACTACGATAGTTTTTTGTTTGTTTGGGTGTGTCGCGTGCAGCATTCTCAACTTTATTACGGCAAGTGATTGTCGTTGATGCCACACACCTCAAGGGCAGAAATAAAGGTGTGCTATTGGTTGCTGTAACCAAAGACGGCAACGAGCAGATATTTTCTCTGGCAATTGGATTTGCACCGATCGAGAATGATGAGAGCTGGACTTGGTTTATGTCCCGGATCCGGATGGCTTTCAATTCTGATGAGCATTTGCTGATTGTTTCAGATCAACACATCAGCATAGCAAACGCAGTAAGTACGGTTTATCCAGAGGCAACACATGCTTTGTGTTGTTACCATATCCAGAGCAAGTTGACAACCTTCACTGCTCCAATTGTGAGGTTATACCATAAGGCAGCCTATGCTTACCGTCCTATAATCTATCAGAAGGCAATTGACCAGATTGCACAATATTGCCCGGCAGCTTACGACAAACTCATGATGCTCGTACCGGCAAAGTGGGCAAGGTCAAAATGCCCAGTTCGCCGATTTAGCTTCATGACATCGAATGCAGCCGAAGTATTCAACTCCCGACTGTTAGATGCTAGACATTTGCCGATCTGTTCCGTTGTCGAGCTATATAGGCACATTGTAGAAAAATGGTTTGACGAAAGGCGTGCTAAGGCGTTTGCAAGAACCGAAGAGTTGACTGAGGAATGCGTGGCCAAAATGACTCCAATGCTGGAGCTCTCATACAAATACTCTGTTGTGGCTATTAGTGATGATCAATTTAAAGTCAGCCTCAAAGATACAACGTGGAAGGTTGATCTCCAAGACAACTTGTGCGACTGTCGTGAATTTCAGCTGGATCTTATTCCATGCTCGCATGCTATTGCTGCAATTCGGTTAGTAAATATATAAATACATTATTCTTTAATTATAATGTTCACTACTTAATCTTTGTTGTTGACACAGCTTCAAGGGTACGAGTATATATGACTACGTTTGGTCATACTACAAGACATCGAATTGGCAAGAAATATATGGAGGGGTCATACACCCACTGCCTCCCAAAGATGAGTGGATTGTATCACCAGAAGCACAAGCTTGTGTTGTTTTGCCGCCGATTGTGAATCGGCAAGCGGGTCGACCCAGAAATAGTCGTCGTCCTTCAGGAGCAGAGGCGGGACAAACATCAACCACTAGACGACGAGCTACAAAGAAATGCAGTATATGTGGATCTACAAGTCACACGAAACGTGGCTGTCCAGAAAGAGTTCCGCCTGATTAATTTGTTTGGTTTTTAGGAAATGTATTGCATAACGTATTGTAATATGTTTGATTTAATTGTCTTAAATTGAGGACATGGAATTCCGATTGAATGTGCTTGTGATTCCCATAATTTATATTTTATGTGCTTAGTATTTCATTTCTAAATACAAACAAATTTTACATGATTTATATTACTTGAGAATCGCAACATGTAATGGAATTTTCAAAAGATCCCATACGACCCTAAATCCTAAAATGGACTTTCATTCCATTTTTGTTGAGTTCCACCTCATTTAAGCGAGTTCCATCTGATTTAATCCGAATTCCATATGAATTCCATACGAAGTCCAACCGATTTTCATACGAATTCCATACAATAAAGCAGAAATAAACCGAATTCCATACGAAATATTTTCGGATTTAACCAAGTACCGAATTCCAGCTAGAATGGCCGACTTCCATCTGAATTGATTTACTTCCAGCCCAATTCAAAGCGAGTTCCATCCCATTTTCAAATCTGAAGTCCGCTCAAATTCTTTATTACATTTTAAATTCAACCCTAAATGAATAATAATAAAATAATCAAACAGTTGGACTTCTCACACTAATCGACAAAAATGATTGGGAGATTGAGATAGTTTTGACAGAGAAAGTACACTTTTGCTATTTTGTGGAGTTTTTCATAAGAGGTGCTATTTGGTGGATGTGTTTTATAACTTTTGCTATTTAAAATTATTCCCTCTATAAAAAATACCCAAAAGTACAAAAGTGTGCATGAGGAAGTGGGTTTTGCCAAATTTGATCCAATCATTTTTTACATGATAATTATATGATTACTTAAAATAGATTTTGTAATAAAGATATTAGTTTCAGATATAAAAAAAAATAAAAATTCATATTATGTAGTTTGAATCCGGGTCTGATTCGGGTCAGACTCGTGAAACAGCCGAGCCCAATCCAAAAAAAGTTGAAACCGATTGAAACCGACCCGGAACCGATTGGATACCGACCCGGTTCCATCCCGGGGCAGTATCGAGTCGGTTCCGGGTCGGTTTCAGTCGGTTTCAACTTTTTTTTTATCATATCCATAATTTTTCCTACCTTTTTCAGGGTATTCAGTCCAATAAAGTCATAAAAATCTGACGTGAAAATTACATGACATCGATTATTTTCATGCATTATTGTCCTATATGCATTATTTTCCCAACTTTTTACATACAATATTGGTCAAATGAGCTCATAAAGTATACTGACATGAATAATGCATGACAATCAATTTTATTTTTGACTACATGAGTGGATGGAAATTTTGCGTGCACTGTAATGCAGATGAGTAAATGGCCATTTACTGTATTTGACTAGTCCAATCAATTGATCAAAATAATTGAGATTGGTTTGTCTATAAAATCCAATTCATTTGCAACGAAGCATACACATTCACTATATCTTTGTTCCTTATTCTCTCCATATTCTCTCCATTTTCTCAATTCCCTCTTTTTTAAATGGATAATTGGTGCACTATATTTGTTCACTACAATGGGCAATTTGATGATTCATCCATCTATGTGGGTGGAGAGGAAAGGTTGGTTTACATCCCAATGACCAATCTTTCCATACAGTTTCTAAGAAATAGCATCCAATCGCTTCTGGATTCCGAAAATATTCAATTTCAGTATAATCTCTATTATACTGCCCAGAGTCGCAGTGGAAGAAATGTAAGATCGTTGTTGTCGACGGATGTTGATCTGCAGTGGCTTTGCTCTATTTTTTCAGAGCCCAACGTTTATGTTGTTTTCAACAATGCAATCAACATTGGTGTTGGGAGTTCTCAGCGGGAACCATCCCCATACAGATCGTTCATATATTCCTTTAGTCCACCGCCGAATGCTACTTTCAGTCCATGTTCGGAGGACCTTCAAAGGTTCGATTCTTCTATGTTCTTTAATCAACCTTTCGAAAGTGGTGCAAGCGGGAGTTCACATATTCCCGACTTAAATGAGGGTGGTGGTTTAGTGGAGTCTGATGATGACGATAATGAGGAGGAGGCTGAAGACTTGTCCGAGTCAGAGGATGAGGATTTCAACCAATCTTTAATGCATTGTACGGTGGCTGAATTTTCTGCCTGGGTGCAATCTGTTGGTGGTATGAATGCTTTTGTTTCAAATCTGTTGCCGGCTCATCCTCTACCTGAAGGTCTGGAAGTCCAATTAAATAATTGGTTACTTCCAATCATTCCATTGGATACTTCTGATTCACTCGTCCTGCAAGATGTCGCAGCCATACTGGACCAAGAGTTGACGGAGGGTGCCATATTTTGGAGCAGGGATGATCTGCTTGTTGATGTTGGTCTCTGGCATATGGAGCAGAGACAAGAATTTAAAGTCACCCGGTCTGACAGTACTCGTGTTGAGTACAAGTGCAAACGAGATGAGAGTTGTTCGTTTCTTATACGTGCTACGTGCAAAGCTCACTGTTGGATTGTACGCAAGTTCAAACCTGTTCATAGTTGCAGGATGAATCTTGCTGGAGTTGGAGCACGTAATGTTCGTTCGAAAGCTGTGGCTGCTTATTTTGCAAGGAAGATGCGTCGGCAAGGGTCACTCATCAAACCGCGTGAGATTATGGCCGAGCTGCAAAGAAGTTTTGGCATCCAGACGACTTATGGTTCTGCGCTGAAAGCACGGAACGCAGCCCTTTCGATGTTGTATGGTGGTGTCGAAGATTCTTTCAAGATGCTGCCGAGGTACCTCGAGGTACTTGTTCAGAATAATGCAGGGACGCTGACAGATCTTGATATTGCTCTCGATGGACGTTTTCGCCACTTGTTTGTGGCACTGGGTGTTTGTCGAACTACTTTCGAGTCTTCCCTGAGACAGGTTATTGTTGTCGATGCAACTCATTTGAAGGGAAGAAACAAAGGAGTTTTATTTGTTGTTGTTACCAAAGATGGTAATGAACATGTCTTCCCACTTGCCATCAGTGTAGGCCCGATAGAGAATGACGAGTCTTGGATTTAGTTTATGACTCGACTCCGGATGGCTTTTGGCTGCAACGATCAATTATTGATCGTATCCGACCAACACATTAGCATTTTGAATGCTATGAGCGCTGTTTATCCAGGTACCGCACACGGGCTTTGTTTTTATCATTTACAGAATAAATTAACTAGCTTCCGTCCTAACATTGTCCCGTTGTACCATCATGCTGCGTATGCGTATCAGTCAACTATATTTAAGCAGGCTATGGAGCAAATGAAAGTTACAAATCCGGCAGCATACGACAAGTTAATGGATGTCGGACCTGAAAAGTGGGCTAAATCGAAGTGCCCTGTCCGCCGGTATAGTTTCTTGACCTCAAATACGGCCGAGGTCTTCAATGCAAGACTGCTAGATGCTCGTCATTTGCCAATCTGCTCGCTGTTAGAAGCGTACAGAAGTATTGTCGAAAGTTGGTTCGACCAGCGACGTGCCAAAGCTGCTAATTGGATTGATGACTTGACAGAGGAGGCTGTAGCGAAGATGGAACCTTTGGTGGAGAAAGCACGCTCATACAACGTGGTTCGCACATCGCAACATGCCTTCAAGGTCAATGAAGGCACCCGAACTTGGAATGTGGATTTACAATCTAATTTTTGTGACTGTCGTGAGTTTCAACTCGATCTGATGCCTTGCGTTCATGCAGCAGCTGCAATTCGGTATGAAGTTTAGTCATTATTTACTTTTCAATTATAACCTCTAATAGTTTCTAATTTTGTTTTATAGGACATATGGATTGTATCTGTATGACTACATATATCCCTACTACAAGACCGAGACATGACGTGAGATATATGGTGGGGTTGTTAATCCTCTCCCCCCTCAAGATGAATGGGATGTGTCATCTGAAGCAGCATCAGTAGTTGTTTTGCCGCCAATAATAACTCGTCAAGCAGGTCGGCCAAGGAACAGAAGACGTCCTTCTGGTGCAGAGCATTCTCAATCGTCTACCAGCAGACATCGTGCCCCTAAACGTTGTAGTATTTGTAGATAAGATGGTCATACAAAACGAAATTGTCCTGATAGGGTCCAGGACAATCATTAAATTGTAATGTTAGGTTCTTAGTGCTATATGCTCATTTCATGTCTTCAATAAATGGAACCTTTTGATCGAAGAATCATAAACTATAAGATTTCACACAAATAAATTATTTTAATGCATGACAAATAAGTTAGATCGAATAATCATAAACTAAAAAATGTTCAATCAAAATCATCGGAACTAAATTCAAATAAACCTAATGCTACAAAAGTACGATAAAGATAGGTGCCCGCATCGCTCTCAATCCACGCTCGTGTCGGACGTCGAAACAATAGCATCTCAATATGTGCTAGTGTATAAGTTGCGCTTTGCTTCTTCATCGTCCCGTGGAAAAGTGATGTCCATCGGATCTCTGGCAGGGTGGCAGATGTTTTCTCAAGCCGGAAAATGTTTTCTTGCCAATAGTTTATGGCTCTCAGATAATGCTTCATCTTGTTTGTCATCTTTGCCAATTCTTTGCCCAATCGGGTACGCTCTTGAAGACTTTTTTCTGCTAAATACGCATCATATATGTGCACCGTATGATTTTTTATACTGAATTTGACAGCAACCCAGTGATTGCGCAGTAATACAGGTAACACAATCTACAAAAAAAAAACATTCATAAACAAGTGTTAACTACTTATAGAAAATAATATTATATTGCATTAAATTTTAATATTAAATTACTTACCGTATCTGCACCTATCCAATCTACTGAGACCTGAGTATCTTTGCCTCTAGCGAAATCCAATAGGTCATCTGGCTCCAGGCGAGGTGCTCTATCTCCACCATAATGATGCTTCATCAAAATCTGATACAATATAGAACATCAGTATTAAATACATATTACTAAATAATATATAGAATAATTTGTGGTTGAATAATTCACTTACAAAGAATCGTGGTGAGATACCCCGAACAGTCGTCGATGGAGTAGCCGTGTGTAATCTCCTCTGTAGAACTGGAATATACGGCTCTATTATATCTATAGCCAAATCGTTGCTCATATTCTCCACGAAGGCAAAATAATTCTGCGGGAATTGCCACGGTCCCCCTCTTTGGAGTCTGACAGCATCGGGCTGACCATCTCTCCACACATTATATTTCAAATGCACATCTATCCCAATCCCCCAAGGTCGTCCATCATTCGGCTGCAAAAAAAATGAAAACATAAATAAAATAACCAAAGAAATACATAAATGAAATTAAATAATTATACTTACCAAATCTTCAATATCATATGCTAATAAGGATACAGGCAGAGTGTCCGGCTGGGTACTGATCTCTCCAGTACCCCCTGGGAGGGGCTGCGAGGTAGCATCGTCATTATCAGAACTGTCTGTGAAAACAAGGGGTACCTGATCCCGTTCGCCAGAAACACTCTGACACTCCTCCTCAGGGATTGCAGGTCTCTTACCCTTTGCAAGATTTGTATCCCTCCTCTGCCTCTCCATCTCCTCCAGCCTCTGTCTGGTCTCACCACCAGATACACTCCTCCTCCTCTCCGACCCCTCCATCCTCGTACTGGTCTCAGCAAAGGGTACACTCGTCCTCCTCCTCTCCGGCTCCTCCGGCCTCCTACTGGTCTCAGCACCAGATACACTCGCCCTCCTCCTATCCGGCTCCTCCGGCCTCCTACTGGACTCACCACCAGGTACACTCGTCATCCTCTCCATCTCCTCCAACCTCTCATGCTCTATATGAGCCATACGACTCCAATCACGAGCCAATACCTCTCTGAAGGCTGCATCATCTACATCTGTGCAATGACGACATCTAGATGCACGGAATAAGTCTGTAACTAGGGGGATCACCCTCTCTGTCAGTGCCTCATGAATAACGGTCCGGATACTATCCAATATACTGCCAGATGGACGATGTCTCCTAGTATCCCGGGAATCCCCACTGGAAGAATGTGTATGATGCCTCACCCGAGTGCGTCTACGTGACGGTGTAGCGGTCTCCGACGGTGATCCTCCCTCTAACTCCCCACCAGCTCATCTCCCAACCCGTCCTGCACCTGCAGCCCGTCCAACACCCTCTTCTACACCCCGACCCGCACCCCGTCTGTAATAACTCTTAAATTTTATTTCTTATTAATATTTATTAAGAAAAGTAATATAATATAATATAAGGAAAATTAAAAAAAAATGTGTTGCAAATGTGTGTATATATATATATATATATAAACGAAAGTTTACTAACTTAAACTATATATATACATAATATAATATAATAATAATAGTGGAATAGAATATTTAAATTGTAAATATTGCTTCCAGGATAATGAAGTAAATGTGATTAAATTTAGGTGTGCCAGGTGGGATGCATGCAAATGCATATAGCATTATCATCAAAAATAAAATAAAATAATGGAAAGTAAATTAATTCTAATCATCTTGGATAAATTTACGCAACTAAAAAAAAAAGAAAAATGAAATACTAATTGAAGAAGAAAGTAAAAGTAAAGGAAATGAAGTAAAATAGGAAAGGAGGAGAGCCGAAGCAGATATAAACATAAACATTGGAGAGAAAGTAAGTAATTAATTTAAATTTCAATATTTAAAAGTTAATTTCTCTATTTTGGCTTTACTAGTATTTATAATTTTAGGGTTTTAAACAAATTCTATGTATTTTATAGTTTCAGAAGCCAAAAAGATGAAATTGAGATTGAAAACAGTTAAATTTTGCAGAAATTTGATTTATACTTGTTCGGAGTGTAGAAAACGAGTTGGCAGGGATGTGAATATTGTCTAAATTAATTTGAAGATGTATATGATGTCTAGTGGTTCTGTTGGTCAGATTCATAGCGGAAGTAAATGTCCAAATCCTGACAAATGTATTGCTAAAGTTAAATTGACTGTTTTGTTTACAACAATTTTGTTAGGTTGCAGGGTCGAGCCTAGGAGGATATGTAGTTTTATTAGTTGAAATTTTGTATGTGCCATAACTTGTGAAATGAATTAATTTTCTTAATAATTTATCAAAACTGAAGTGGTAAGTAGTTTAAAATGTGATTTGTTTAATATTTATTAAGGCAAAAGTGATAGTTTAATGGTAGAAAGCTAAACATGGAGTTTGGAGGTCAGGGTTCCACAATCCTTTGATTACATTCTTGTCTTGTTCAATTTGAGTTAAATTTGGGATTTAGTAAAATTTCATTTCATAATATTAGTGTAGTAAATTGTCATTCAAGATTTTAATCTAGTTAAAGTTACCACTTAAATAATAATAATAATAATTTTCATTACATTAATTCCATTCGATTATTTAAGAATTTATATTCTTTTGAATCATTAATTAACTACGTTTATACATAGAATAAATATGAAATTTAATTTAGGACTCCATATCAATTATTATTATTATTATTAATATTATTATTATTATTATATCATTATCATCATTATAATTATCATTAATATTATTGAAGGTGGTGAAAATCGAGGAGTACACTAAACGAGAGATAGCTAGTACTTATCCAGCAGCAAAACAAAGGTGGACTTTCTTATTACAAATAAAAAATGTATTTTTAAATTGTTTACGAAATGAAAATGTGTTTTGTTTTTAAATGATTGAGCATGCCTAAATATTTTTCTTCATTTCCTATCTGTCCTCTGAACCGGAAAGGCGGTCAGAGAGTATGTAGAAATCTGAGCCAGGGAATACGGCCAGAGCCTTAGACATTTCGAATGTCAAGGTAATAGGAACGATCGGATCTCGATGACTCTACGAGAGCTGGGATTAGTGCATTTGGTGCCAGATCTGGTGAGAGAAAGGTCTTACCAAATAGGCTGGACACCGTGGTCATGGAAGTAGGCCTGCTTCCTGATCACATCCTTTAAACAGATAGTGAATGCATGGGTTGAATTAAACTGCGCAGCTACGAGGAAATGTTTTGTAGCATATGAGTCCATTTTAAAGTAAAAGCTCATGTGTTGCTGTGTGAGTTGGCATGTCAGTCTTATATATATGTACGATTTGACAATGTGTCCACTGGGTAAAATGTACTTAGCCCTGTGTGTATTTTTAAACATGCAGGTTAAGTAGAGCGAAGATGGAGGCAGCTGGGCTGAGCTAAACCTTTGTTTGTAAATGATGTAATATAATCCAGATTACATATCTTCATATATGTTCTCTGTTATGATCCTTTTGCGCACTCTGTTACCGGTCTTTATGTACATGTTGTAAATTATGACAGGAGTATTGTGTATGGTTTTGTTTGTATCTGAAAGCAATACTCTTTTGGTCTGAAAATACTCTGTTGATTCGCTAAATATATACTTTAGTCTGGTATAAGTTATTCTTTCTCGTTGATATTATTCTGGTTGATACCAGGCTTTGTTGAAATTTGTCTATATTCTATGTTGTTAATCCATTTGATAATCAATTTTTATTTCACTAGTCTCGCCTCAGTGGACCGGCTCCTCTCGTGAAGGCTGGGGCGTGACACCGTCCTACACCCAGTCCTGCACCCAGTACTGGATTTTCTGGGAGTCGGAACTGTACCCCAATCGGATTGTCCTTCTCCGCAGAAGTAAAATATAACCTCTCCTTCTCGGCAGGAGAAGCCTCCAAATTAGAACTTACTTCAAGCTGTGAATTAAAGTACTTACAATTAGAAAAATATTAACGGTTAATCTAGATAGCCAACAAATTACATACCTCATCTTGAACGAAGAATTGCCCCCAATCAATCGTATCTAGCCTCGAAAACTCCCATTTCATAAATCGAGGGAGTGCATCAGGCCTTCGCAGAATAGTGCAGGCACGACCCAACTTAGGAATGGCCTCATAGGCCCACACCTACAAAAAATAACATAAAATATTTCACTCTTGTAGGTGTAAGAATTATTACTTAATTAACAAAATTAAATTATACCTGTAATACCCAAATGGGTCCACCTAAAATAAAGCTCGCACCACTGATTCGATCTGCTGTGGTAGGGGCAAGATCCAAATAATAACATAAACACTGAAAAGCATATGCCCCCCATGGAAATGAACCCCACCTACCCAAATCCTCAACCAGAACATATATCCAACTCTCAATCTTTCTTTTTTCGGAAAGTCCTAAAGCAAAATTCCAAGCTGCTAATATATTGGCCGCCTTCAAGTACAAACCTTGATTAGTGCGTTCTATTTTTTTATTCCTAAAAATCATCAATAATTCTCTAGCGCTAAGATTCTTACCCTCACAAACTGTACGAAAAACCGAAGTGCTAGAAGGATCATGATCGGCACAGGGATTAAAAACACTAGAACCAAAAACAAATCCAGTAACTAATGCAAATTCGGGCACTCCAAATTCTATAATCTGTCCATTAATAAAAAACCATAAAAGCATTAGGGGATTCACTAGTAATTTGAAAGCCTAATAGCTCTATTAATGGTTGCGATGCACTAGGACCATTTTTTTTTCCAAATTAATAAATTACCAAACGACCCATTAATAAATTGATTAAGCAACCCATCACCCCCTATCGAATATAATGTATCATTAATAGTCTCTAAAGTGGTCACTTTAGTGTATAAGTTCACTTTAGTAATTAGACCACGAAAAGAGGGCCTAATCCACTGTGGCTGCAAAAACCAAACACAAAATGCAACAATTATGAAAGATTCGCCAATTTAACATGTAATTTAATTCAACAATATGCATAATTCAACAAATTCAACCAAATGCATAATTCAAAACAATTACAACAAAAATTAATTCAACAAATTCCACCAAATTTCATTCGAATTAATTCAACAATTATTAAAGAATTCCCAAATTTCATTCGACCAACAAATTCAACAAAATTCCAAAAAATTCAATCGAATTACACACACAAGTCCATTTAAATAATTCAACAATTTCAACCAAACAATTCAACAAATTAAATCAAATATTCGGCATTATTGATTCCAAACATGTAAATAATTCAAATTTAACATACACCCATTCCATTCTATGCATACATTCATTCAAATTTATAAAATTTCAATAAAATTTTCATATTCTTATTTTCGAAATTTTAACTGACAGATTCGAAAGATAATTTGGAGGAGTGAGATTATGAACTTACTTGTTCGGCGACCATGTGTTTTGTTAAAATTGGAATCGGTGGTTTGAATGGATGGGGGCAGTCGGCTTCGTGAGTTTGAAGGGGAACAGACCAGATTTTGTGAGCAAATGGGGAAAAATAGGGGTTTTCGCGTGGTCAAATCATTTTTTTCAGATCTATGACCGAGTCGGTATCGGCATTACCGATACCGACCCGGGTCGGTTTCGGGTAAACACGCGGATCCTTAGCGGGTTCGGGTCTGATCTGATTCCAGTCGGTTTCAGTATAATCGAAACCGACCCGACCCGAATTAGGTCTGATCCGGGTAGGTTTGTGGTCTGATCCAGGTCAGATCCTGGTCTGATCCGCTATTTAATTTTTTTTTTCCGAAAATGTATTATTCCAAATACTTTCTATTTCACATTTTTTTTTTAAAATCAGATATTATTTTCCACTATTTTAAATCATATAGCGAATTAAAATTAAATCAAAATTCATTGTTGTTTGAAAAAGTAGACTGACATGTCTGAAAAGTATACTTTAGGTATTTTTGATATGTGTTATAAAAAGTGGGTATTTTTGATGTGTATTAAGCTAAATGGGTATTTTGAATTTTCCTCTCTATAAATTACTAGTTTGATATTGATTTTAATACAAAGGAAAGTTATTTTTTTTTGGATCTCTACAAAGGAAAGTTAACCCTACCACAAAGTTTGACTCATTTAATTACACTCTTATCTACAGCCTTTTATCCATTGAGTCCTTATAATAAAATGTTTTTCGGCTGCAGTAATTTTTCACAAATCCTCTCACTCGAGAGCTGGTTTTGTTTGCGAATATAAAATTTAGGGCATTGTCACATTCATATATATATTTTATCATTACACTATGCATTTTTTTAAATAAAAATATATTTATTTAAACTTGTATATATAATTGTGGAAAAAAAATTATTTAATTTTTCATATTCGATGTGAAATGCCAACAAGATAGTTAAAAGACATGGATTCCTGAAAAAATTAGGTTTGAAACATTTGAAAGAGTTGGAGAGGTTAAAAATTACTCATAATTTATCACAAAACCCTTCTCCTTAAACCCTTCATCCATTTTCGTGAAGGAGAAGATGCCGATTATGCGAATCATTGGCCGTTTACTTCTACGGGAATCGTCCCAGTCTTCCTCTCCAGCGCGCTGGTTGTGCACGGTGCGGGAGAATCCGACGCGGGCGTCGCAGCCAAAATCGCGAAATACTCTTTTCTATAAAGTGGTTGGCGCCAACCCCAAATTCAGCCTAGTGGACGTTCTGAACAAATGGGTAGATGAAGGAAAATCAGTGAAGAAAGCCGATATTATAAACCTCAGCATTTACTTCCGCTCGCGCAAGAACCTCCAAGCTTCGCTTCAGGTTCCATTTCCCATTGCCTTACTTTATTTTGCAATTTCAAAGTTGCTGCTTTGCCAATGAAATACTCGTTGTGTTTGTGAAACTGAAGGGTTTTATAGGAAAAGAAACTTCGGTTTCTTATGCGCTCTGTTTCTTGGTGGCTGCAACCCGGTTGGAAATCAGTGACTTCAGTCGGCCAATATTATTTCTTGAAAAAAATTGCTATTGGGGTTGAAATGTGATAAATAAATGTTTAGCAACCCAAATTTTTATTTTTTTTAAATAGTCCATCCGTCCTTTTTATTAGGCCCTGTTCTTCGCCACGAAAATTAAGATTAGGCAGTGTAAAATGAGTTTGTGGAATGAATATTTATTGTTGAGTGTGAAAAGGTTGCTGGAAAGGGGCTAATCTAGTTGGGACGCTCAATTTGGTAAGAGGGCCTATTCTGCTGACGAAGGGAGTAATTTTTTGTACTTGGGGAGGGGATAGCGGAGAGATTTTTGTCATGACCTGAACTTCTAGGATATTCCCGGATGGGCTTCCAATTATGTAAATCTGCATATTTGTTTTGGTATTGTTGCAGTTATATTCAAGAATCAATAAGGCTCTGTTTTATCCTCTTTCAATGCTGTTGCTGTGATCTGCATTTCGATTGGGAGGTTTATAGCTGATTCATGATTTGCTGCATGGGTGTTTAACATTTGAATCAATTATCATAGGGTATATAATAGTTACAAGTGCAAGATTTACGCGTGTCAAGGGCTGTATAGGGTATTGAATATGAATATTTTGATCTGTGCCTTGAAATTTTTTTGTAATTTTCTGAACTGATAGAACAAGGTACCAACTGCCTTGATCGTTGGTTCAAAGTTTTTAATTTATCTTTATGATCCTGGCCTTCTACATTTTCCGGGATATTGCTCTTTACAAATTCTTGAAAAAGCTTTTTCAATATCAATGTTTTTCCATGCCAAATATTACTCAATATATTTTGTGTTTCTTCCTTTTACCTGAGCATTTGTGCTTTAATCAGTGTGGATTTTGATTCAACCAGCATGTTTTGACTCCAGTCATTTCCCTATTTAACTTGCAAGTATGCATGTGCTCTATCTTGCGCTTATCTTGACCCAATTTTTATGCCAATCAGCTGTATGAGTGGATGGATAGCAGCAATCTTGAATTCACAAGTTCTGATCAAGCTGTACGCCTGAACCTCCTTGGCAAGGTTGAGGGTGTAGCTTCTGCTGAAAAATACTTCGATAGCATCCAAAATAAAACTAGCAACGTGTATGGTGCACTTCTAAGCTGTTACTGCAAGGAGAAACATTTGGACAAGGCTTTGGAGATCTTTGAGAAGCTCAAGGAATTGAATGGCAACAGCACACTAAATTACAACAATTTGCTTTCACTTTATTATAACTTGGAGCAGCCCGAGAAAGTTATCTCTCTAGTCCAAGAAATGGAGAAGGAGAATATCACTCCTGACATATATACTTACAATATGGTGATCAACAGTCATGCTGCTCTGAAGAATTTTGATGCTTTTGAAGAAGTTCTGGAGAAAATGGAGAGTAGCAATGTCAAACCTGATTTGTTTACGTATGGAAATCTGGCTACTATTTATTTCAATTCAGGGCTGCACGAGAAGGCTGCCACTTTCCTTGAACTGATGGAGAAAATGGGAAGTCAAAAAGGCGCTGCAAGTGAAAGGGAAGCTTGCTACACCCGCCTCAAGTTGTATTCTATGATGGGCAATTTTTCAGGAGTCAATCAAGCATGGGAGGATCTAAAGTCAGCGGATACGAAACCCTCCAACACCAGTTATCTTTTCATGCTTTTGGCTCTTTCAAAGCTGGGCAATCAAGATAACCTTGAGAAGATCTTCAATGAGTGGGAAGAAGTTCGCTCCTTGTATGATTACAGGTTGCCAAATGTGGTGCTGGAATACTACCTCTCTCGGAACATGATTGAAGAAGCTAATTCACTCTACGAAAGATTGAAAGAGAGAGGATCCTCTTATTCCTCACCCAATCTAAAAACGCTGGAGCTGTTTGCAGCTCTATGCTTAAAGAACTCTGACATAGATTTGGCTCTGGAGTATGTGGAGATGGGGTTAGATAAAGCGAAATCGCGGGACAGTAAATGGTTTCCAAACCCTGAAACGGTTGAAGCATTTATCAGTTACTTTGAGGAGAACCATGATAGAGAGAGAGGTGGGAAGTTCATCGAGAGCATGAAGAAACACAACCGTGTGATACCCGATTCCTTTGTTGCATACATCAAAGGTATTGAAACGGGAAGTTAACATCCTAACCATTTAGCTTGTATGGAGTTTATTTCAATGTACTGTATTTTCCTGTGGCCTGCATTTTTGCAGCTGAACTTATTTATTGAGATTTTAGTTGTACTCGGATGCTTGTTCTTCTTGCCTCTCTCAATGAAAGGTATCTTTTGATGTATCTTGTTTTTGATAGTAAATCTTGTTAGGTAAGTAAGGCTTCATGTGTAGCAGTTTTGGGTGTTGGCTTATTTTATAGGAGTATATGATTTATACTGATTTTTGCTCTTATTTTTATAACAATGATTTTTCTAATAGTGTGATAGTTTAATTGCTAAGAATCACAATTTCTTTTTTCTTTTTCTTTAACCTTAATCTATCCTACACTTTAAATTTCATGATATTTACATTATTTTATATTATGTAATTTCATCTTAATTTTTCACATCAATCATTAAATGTTACATCAATCCAGCACATCAGCCCAAATAGCTTTGTGAATGATTGATGCAGCAATAAATATTTTTTTTTATAAAAAATAAAATTTTGTTTATTACAAGCTAGCTAGTTTCTTTTTAATTTAAGCTGATCTTCTAATTTTTCCAATTTAGAAATTGAAAAAGGTGATGAAATTCAATATATTTTAAAATTGCATACAATCGCTAAATTTATTATTTAATAATAATCATTACAATTTACAAAACCAACTTTTAATCAATATTTATTCATCAACAAATAATTGAATTTCAATAATCTATATCTTGTATATAAATAAACGATTAAATTTGGAAAACTGATTCTATAATAATTACTATTAAATGATAAATCTAATGATGAGAAGCAATGATTTAAATAAAATAAAAATAAAAATAATTATATAATATATTTAATTATAAACTTTCGCGTTAAAAAGTTAATACTTTTTAGAACATCTTATAAATTTTAACCTTTTAATAAAAACTTGAAACTAAAAAAATCGATGCATTAATTTATTTCAGTTAATTTTTTTTTTTTGAAATTAGTACAAATGAAAAAGAAAATTAAAATTGGCAATTGCGTTAAAATGACAAGTTACAGTGTCGTCAACATATTATGTAATATATTGGATTTCAACAATTTCGTTTATTTCCTAAATTAAAAAAATTAAAAGATCAACTTATATTAAAAAAAACTAACTAACAAAATTAAAATATATTTATTATCAATTTGAAAAAAAAAAAATACTACCACATCAATAATTTGGGCTAATGTGGCAATTGACAAGTGTGTGGCAAATTAGGATGAAATTATACCATAAAAAATAATGTAGGATAGAATTCCATAAAATTAAAAGTGTATGATAAAATTTCATAATTTCCAATAGTGTGGGATCAATAACAATAATTACCCATTGCAATATATTGGTCCCAAAATTAGAGTTAGACAAAGTGCGGCGGAAGTCTTTCAGAGTTGGGCCAGTTCAGAAATGCGGTTTGTTTTCAGTGAGCGATATATTACTTAGGTTGATTCAGTAATATATTCCAACCTTTGATGTGTTGAGTTTTAAATCCGATGCAAAAATTAAATACTATAATAAATAACACAAATGATTTATAGAGGTTCAGACCAAATCATCCTACACTCTCTCTTCAGGTGCGCAGTCTAAAAATGACTAAGTTAGAGATTACAACGATGTCAACAATCTATTCCTAGCTTGATGAATGCCCACATCCACCAGTCCCACTAGTGCACTCGTCAAGTCCTTTGCAATCCAGAGTATCTTCAGGCTTAAAGTGTGGGCGCATCAGAACCTTCAGACTGGATGTGAGAGTTTGAGTTCCTCTCAAGAACGTCAAATTGGCGGTATACACCCATGATAGTTGTCACTGGAGAATTGACAACTCCAAGATGTTTTCTTACTTGGGAAGTAAAAAAACTGAAATAGCTCTTGCTAGATGCACATAGCCTCATGTTCAGGAAGAAACAATGAAAGATGTTAGAATAGCCTGAAAGCTTTTGGATGTTGAGAGTGGGTAGCTTTCGAGAATGACAAACTCCTAGATGATTGATTTTGTTTCATTGTGGAGTTTGTCAGAATTCAATCCGGTAACCTTCTCAACGTGGTTTGTAGCCTCTATTTATAGGCACTCATGGAAAGGTTTGAATTCATAGCCGTTTGGAGCTATTGTGAGCAGGTCTCCTCAAGGTCTCATTTTTTCTGACTCACAGTGTCCTTTCTGTTAGAGCAGGTGGACCTTTGCTGATTTGGTCAGAACGACTATAAGCCAGCCCGAGGAATGTTACCTGGTGGATTCCTTGGACAAACAAGCTTTAAGGAACTCAGACTTCAAGATCTCCTTTCTTAAAGTCTAGTCTTGTACGATCATTGCTTCTCTTGACTTGGGAAGCGTCTTGCTGGTAAGCTCCTTATTGGTGGATTACCAGCTGGTAATGATTTGTCAGCCAACTTTCTCCAAAGACACCTTGCTGGTAAAGTGCCAACAATCACTAAACAAGCTTTTTTTCTGGTGAAAACTTCGCCAGTAAATCTCCTGGAGTTTGTGATCAGTTTCTATTAAAATTTGATAATTCTTGTACAGGACATTACAAGTTTGAGCTAATCTAACTAGAGATAGACTAATCTAGTAGTATGTTTGACTCATCGAAACATCATATAAGGAAAGAATTCCTAACAATTTCCCCCTTTTTGATGTAGTTAAACCGACTCTTAGCTGGCAAATAAAGCACAAGTTTTCAAGTTTACACATTTATCATTCTCGTCTATACTCGAAAATAAGGATTTTGCACAACCTTCCCTATTGATCTTCTCTCTGACTGGGAGAGATATTGCTCGATTAATCAAAGGGCGAAAAAAATGCTGATTACATAGAGTGTGTAAGATCAACAAAGAGGAAGAAGATGCAGGGAGAGAAGAGAAACACAATGAGTTTTTATCTAATCTTAAGTCAGTTTCCGTTTATATTGATGAGAGGTTACAAGTACAATGGAAAATGACAAAAGATACAAAAGAAGAGAAAGCTAGAGCAAAACTACAGCTATATCTTTTCAGATTGTCGGTTGCAGTTGCCTATTTTCTTCATCTTCTTCTCTTCTCCTCATCATATATATAGCTCCTCTTTCCCCCTTGACAAAATTATTATTTTTCGTCAAGTAATTCCTCTGGGAAGAGCTACATGGGAAGCATGGAGGTCCGTCCATAGCAGACAAAGCCATCACCATTCAACTTCCTTGTTCTCAACATCCTCTTTGCCGAGCAGTCTCACCACTTCTCATACATTTGATCCATGTCTTTCCCCATTTCGGCAACATTTGCTGGAATCGGGGGAAAAGATATGTGGAAGGGTTACTTGGGAGATAACTATAGAGATAAAAACATTGCCAGGGACTTGCACCAAGTCTTTTCTTCCGATTATGTCAACCAGCCTGCCGTGGTTATGGCAGGACCTCCCACTCTTGGGTAATAATTGACGATGTTGTGTGCTCTCCATCTTTGTAGAAGATGACCGGTATGTGATGGACCATAACGTCGTCCCTGTTTCTAGCATGTAGACATCGGTGGAGGATTCTCTGAGATATCCCATATTCTTCTCCTTTTGCGTAGTGCTCGGTTTTACCAATGAGAGCAAAAAATTGAATATAAGGGAGAAAATAGAGGGCATTCGGAAGAATAAATGCCTAAGATAATTTCTCACAGTGCAAGTATGGAGTGAGGAAGGGATAATATCACATTATATATAAGAATTCTTTGGAAGATAATAATTGAGATGGATGTCGTTGAGGATTTGGAAATGACTGCTGAGATCTTTGGCCTCTGTTGCACTTCAGATATTTGATTGGTAATCGTAAATTTGTTGACATGGCATACAACCATCCCTACTTTTGGGTTGCATCACATTGATTGTGGCGTGTAAATGAGTATTTTTGTAACTCCCTCCTTTCGACATCTGTGCTGCATGAGACATTATCACATTAGACTTCCCGTCTTTTGAGATGCTTTCTTGTTGATGAGCTTCCAGCAAAAGATAGGATGAGTATTTTCCCTGTTAGTCCTTGGTATTAGTAGAGTGTCAACAACAAGAGTGGTTGTTTGTAGGAGAACAATCAGCAAGTAAGTCTTCTTGTTGGCTAGAGTGAATTCTCATCAAGACAAGACTAGAAGATGAGACCCAATCTTCTTTTGGCAATATATGCACTTATTCCTGCAAAAAAATTATAATCTATGTCCTTGATCATCCACGGGTCATGCAGGATTAGTATGTTGAATCAACTCTTTGGGGATCGAAACCCGAAATGACTTCGGTGTTGGATGCTTCTCAGAGCACTTCCGTATAATCTTCCTCTTCCTCCTAAAATAATGCATGAGACTTTAATGAGAGGATTAGTATTGTGCACATGTGTGTGTAGTCCATTCGAAAGTAGGCTTTCTTGTTGAACCTCAGAACATTGGTTCCGGATACATGTGTGAACAATGTGGCTTCCTAGGAATGAGTCCTCTGCCACCTTGGTTAGCCTTCCTAGCCCTTAAAAAAGAAATGTGATTGGGCTCGAGCTTCAAGTAGGTGTTCCCTCTACTTAGGTGAATCTCTTCTCATTTTGAGGATGAGAAAATGATATTTGGTTAAGGAAGTAACCAAGAGGTGTGTTTGGCTTCCTAGTATGCCTTGTTGGTGCGACCTTTGCTGGAAGCTTTGCCAAATCGGTTGTGCTAGCTAGTATCTTGTCAGCAGGAACATGCTGATGAACCAGTTTGCTGGGTCTTGTTGGTTTCCTTGCAGCATGCTGCTTGGCCAGCTTGGGGTTGTTGGCGGACCAACATTTAGCAAAACTGAAGGAAGAAATGACCTCTGAGTTGGAGCAAAACGACTCAGGGTCCTCAATGATGCATGCATAACTAAATGAAACTGTTAAAGAACCAATTACCTCATCATCAACAAGAGTTAGTGCTTGATGGCTCTCTGCATCGTTTTCATCGTCACCAATTGCTGCAATAAATGACAACAATTCCTCCTCCACCAACTTGTCGTTTGACGACACTGATCTGTCGTCATGGTCCGGAATATCTGGAACTTCTGTCCTGGAGAGCATGGCTTTGAAAATGGATTTTGACGCTCTGATCTCAAACAACCTCTGTAGTCAATCTCTCGCCTCCTTGTACCCTTCAGGACACTGAAATTTAGGTGGTCGGGAGAGTTGCACTCAAAACACGTGCGGTGAGGGAGTTTGACGAATCTCTTCTTAATTTATTGAGGAATGTCGGCTTTAGCTCTCACCTTCTCCAGCATTTTGGAGAGTCTCCCCATTTGCTCTTCAAGTTCTGCGATAGAACTCTCTCTTTCTTTCAAGGTGTATGTGGAGGTGGAAGGGGATTCTGCCGTTGGTGGCCAGTTGGTCTCTCTGTGTGGAAGGGCTTCTTGGGTTTCCCCTGATTTTGGAAGCCCTCTTCATGAAGTAGGCAACATCTTCGACATGCCTCCCTGGCAAGGTGGTGGCTACCTTGATGGCTTCGTTCTTGTTCACCATCTTGATGTCCCACTCATGTGCTTGTAGCTGGGCGAACAACTCCTTGGTGGACATCTTGGAGAGTTCTTTCTCCTCCAGAGTGGTCGTATTCACGAACTAGTCATCCCTTGGTATCTTGGACATGATCTTAGCATTTAGATCTACTGCAGAGTATACCCTGTCCAAGTTCTTCCACTCACGGATGATAAAGTTGAACCGAGACTCCATGTCCTTGATGCTTTCTTCGGGGAGCATCATAAAGAACTTGTATTTGTCCATGCAGACCTGAATCTTGTTGCACTTCATTTAATCTGTCTCTTGGGTCAGACTGCCAAGGTAATTTCATACCTTTTTTGCGCAGTTAAATTCTATCACGTCTTCCATCATAGAATCTAGGAGAGCTGAGAGGATCAACTAATTAGCTATGGCGTCTAGCGAGACGTGCTTTTTCTCCTCTGCGATCTACTTCGCGTAAGGTATGGGCACCATCTCTGGTCCTTCTTCACCTCCTATTTAGACGCTGACCTTCAGGATCTGGATGGGTCCTGCTTCCAGCACGTCCACCATCTCCGGATAGATGTTCTTTAGTTGGATCAGGGATCTCTTCTTCCATGCTGCGAATTTATCCGCATTATATGGTGGAAGCTTCAAGATTTTCATCTTGTAACTTGCTCGCTAAGACACACAAAAAAAAACGACCACAAGGAAAAAAGATCTGGTCCTAAGTGACTCAAAACAGCTAGTCTGTAAAGACCTACTGCTTTGATACCACTTGTTGGTTCCAATATCAGAATTAGGCAAAGTGCGGTGGAATTCTTTCAGGGTTGGGCCCTCCAAAGTGGTGATTCAGCACTAGCTTTAGTTCAAATATACAATTTGTTTTCAGCAAGCGATACATTACTTAGTTTGATTCAGTAATATACCTCACACTTGAGATGTTAGGTTTTGAATCCAATGCAAAAAATTAAATAAAACAATAAATAACGCAAAGGATTTATAGAGGTTCGGACCAAATCATCCTACGCCCTCTCTTTAGACGTGCAATTTAAATATCACTAAGTTAGAGATTACAAGGATGTCAACGATCTATTGCTAGCTTGATAAATGCCCACGTCCACCAGTCCACTAGTGCACTCGCCAAGTCCTTTGCAATCAAGAGCTTCTTCAGGCCTGAATCGTGGGCGCAGAAGACAGTATGATCACTTGACCTAGTGAGACATAAACCTGATCACAGCCGAGACATCGTATGATACGTCTGTACGGATGGCTGCGGCATTGTTGGAATAAGTAGTCTGTCTTGGTTACTTGACATGCTGGTACGCAGAGGTGGCGTATTGATGGACTGCAGTGAGATGTATTCGTCTGTCTGACATCAGCGAATACAAGATCTCATTATATTGATTGAGTCCAAACCCTAACGAAGGTTCAGGGGTTTGCACGGGTTGACTGTTTCTTTGACTTGCTATGGTGGAGAGCCTGAGTAACGTGCTCGTATATCCGCATCTTGGGTAACAGCAGTTCGTGTAGTACCGCCCGAGACTGGACTTAGGTAACCATATCCGAGTAATAGGATGGGGACATTCCCTGAGGAGCTCAATAACATTCATCGTGCCAAAGTCCTGCAGGCTGATTAAGTTCAGGCACGAGTGATAAGGTTTGAGTGGTACTACTCAGGAATTATAAGATATTAATTAATTGTAGTTAGAGCTTGTCAGAGGCTCCGATTAATTAATGGATGTCCGGTAACCTTAAATATGGGGATTCTCAATTAATGCACCCCGTACTCATAACGTGGTAATAAAGGGGAATGTCAGTATTAATTCTGTGGTGAAAAAGAATTAATATTAATTAATTAATTGTGTCCTGGGTTGTGGACATGGGAATTAATTAATTTATAGGCCCACTTTATTATTTGCATTAGGTCCTAGGTCTGGCCCAATTATATATGCTGAATTGAGCCCAAAATGGCCCATTAGGGTTTTCAACCCTAGGTCTATAAATAGACACCTCTCTCTCATAAGTTGTAACACAGTTGAAACACACTAAACCTAGAGAGAGAGGGAGGCGCCGATTTTGGGAGAATAGGGAGGAGAATTTCGATTCTGGTCCTGCTCAGAATACATATCTACGGAGTCCTCACCAGTAGTAGATTTGAACAGCATTGGGACACAACCCTGAAGATCTGATCTGGAGAACAGACTTCTTTCTTGTTCTCTTTATTTGATTTCGAATTTATTGTTAGAAATTAGATTTCTAATTTCTGTTTCCGCAGATTAATTCGGATCGCGTGGTTGAATTGAGATTTGGAATTCAAACGCGAAAGGTCGGTTCAGACTCGATGGAGTTACGGTAAACCCTAAATCCACAAATCTATCTATTAAATTCATAGGAGCATGCTAGGGTTTTTGAGAATTTTAATTATGTGCAATATCCATAAATCGATCCGGTTCAGTTTGGTTTTGGTGATTCGGTTCACGGAAAAACCCTTCAATTGGTATCAGAGCCAGGTTTCTGATTTATGGCTCTGTTGTTCATAATTAAATTCGATATGCATGTATGAATTTATTATTTTGTGGATGTTTGGTTTTTGTTCCTCGTGGCAACCCGTTGATTCAGCCCGCGGTGGTTTACCCGTGTAGGGCTGAATTGTTTTTGTAAAATCACGAGAAAATCCGTGATTAGTGTAGATTTGAAAATTGTAATTAGAATAGTTTTTCTGTAATTTTTCAAATTTAATTTGGACGGGTCGAGGATGAAGAACGAAGATGGAACCGACGAAGGGCGGTGCACGGCGGACGGCAGCGGCGGCGTGACAGGCGCGCGGCCGGGGCGTGCGGCGCGCGCAGCGCGGGCGCGACAGGGGTGCGCGCGCGGGCGCGGAACAGCAGCAGCGCGCGGCGCTGGCCGGGCAGCCGGCCTGGCAGCGGCTTCGGCTGTCCCGTCGCGGTGGCTTGTGTTTTGGTGGTTTGCACAATCCTGTGTAAACCCTAGGGTTTGCATTAGGGTTAGGGCAAATAATCAGATCACATAGGCCTAAAAATCCAAAAGATTTGGTGTATCCAGATTTGAAGGCTCTTGAAGATTTGGAAGATTTGAAAAGATTTGGATTTATCCAAATTAATTCAAAATTCAAATTTGAAATAGATAGATATTATTTTCTATTTTTTGGGGCCACGAGGAATTTTTGTTTGCCTTAATTATCCTCGTATGATATGTGATTCATTTATTTGCGCAATTTAAGCATGTGTAGATAATAGGAAAAGCATGATTTATCGCTTTTATTATTTACAGCTTTTCAAGCATGCTTATGTGATTAATTTCTTTTGTTGGATTATATTTTGGGAATTTTTGGGCTTGTTTAAATACATGCAAAAATTTGGAAAATATAATAACGAGGAAATTATGTGTGCGCATAAAGAAACCTTTTAAAAGAAAAATACTAAGCAGATTTTTTAATTAAAATCAATAGACCTCCACAAAGCGGTCCTAGGCTGTAAGTGTATCTCTCGTTCTAGTAAACGTCTACGAGTGTAGCTTGCTAGTTCCCAGAGGTGCATGGGTACGGTTGTTGGAATTTCTAGACAAACAATTTAAATCATGTGAATAGTGGGAGGGCTTTGCGTAAACGTCTACGAGTGTAGCTTGCGTAGACCTCTTTCACAAGTATTCTAGGATTGATTTAAATTATAGATAACAAAAGCTTTAAGGGCTGTGCGGTATGGTTACGTGCCATGCTAAACTGTCTTTTTTGGCCGAAGTTAAATTTGAGGTTAATTGCTTAGAAGCATCTTAGAATATAATGCAAGAATTGCATCCCTGTTCTTGAGAGATGGCTTGGTCTAAGGTTTTCACTAATTATTAATTTCTAGTGTCAAAAGCATCCTGACATGGTAGTGAAATTAAATGGATTGGGGCTTAAAACCCGCAGTTCTGGTTGAGGGTGACATCGTAAACGTCTACGAGTGTAGCTTACGGTGGGAACTCTTGGGCAATTAGTGGAAAACATTTGTATTTGATTTATTAAAAGGTTTTCAATGCATTTGTTTTCGAAGTTCAACATGTATGTTCTTATTTAAGATTCTTTATTGTTTCAGATATGTCTATGTCTAATGTCGATCATATACTTGCTCTCAGTCCTCTAATTGGTCCGAACTTCCATGAGTGGAGATATTGCATTGAGTATATTCTCCTGACTAAGCAACACGTGTTTGTTCTTATTATGATGCCACTTGCCCCACGTTACCATAAAGTGTCTAGACGTGAGAAGGAGTTCTATGACAGTTGGGTGGCATCTGAGGATTTTACTTACAAGTTAATCTCAGATAACCTGTCTAGAGAACTTAAGCTCAAGTACATGGGCTATTGTAGCTCTGTTACTATCTGGATGGACTTAGTGGCTACGCATGGCGAAGTGGAACGAACTATCAACTGTGATCTCGTTAGAGACCTTGTCTGTAAGAGAATGGTTGATGGCAGTTCGGTGACACTGCATGTGATGATCATGGATAACACCATGAAAAGATTCACACGTGGAGGTGGATGTATCAGTGATCGGGCTAAGATCGATATAATCCTGAACTCCTTACCGATTTCATTCTATGACTTTAAGAGGGATGTAGCTAAGAGAAGTGAGTACTCTTTCAAGGAGTTGCTTACTGATCTCATAGCAGGACAGTCCTTCGTACCTTCATGGGAGTCTGAGTTATCAGATTTTGAGCACATCCTGAGCACATTGAAAGATGTGGTTCATACTGTGTGCAAGAACATGATTGATCGCAGATCACGTGAGAGGAGGTCAAATGAGATGAAGAGGGTTGGTGTCACTTCAAGTGAGAAGGCATGCGGAAGCAAGGGACAAGGTACGTCATTTGCATTTGTAACGGAAACATGTTTAGCATCGGTTTCTACTCATTCGTGGGTAGTGGATACTGGAGCTACTGATCATGTTTGTTACATTTTGCAGGGGTTCACACTGAGGAGGGTGCTGAAGAATGACGAGGTTACCATCTCGATGGAGAACGCAGCACAAGTGAGTGCAGCTGCCATTGGAGATTTCACCTTGTACTTTGATGATTCTGTTTTAACATTGAGAGATGTTTTGTATGTGCCGGATTTTCGGCGAAACCTTATTTCAGTTTCCAAACTTTATGTTGATGGATATTCAGTTATTTTTGATAGTGGTGTTTCTATCATTGGTAATAACAGTGTTATCTGTCGTGGAATGCTGAATAATTCTCTCTATGTTGTTAACTGTAATCATAAGTCTTCTGCAAGTATTGCATGTAATTCATCCGTAATTGATAATCCTAGGAAGAGAAAACTTACTTCTTCTGATGAGGATCTTACATATCTCTGGCACTTGAGACTGGGTCACATCAGCTTGAAGCGGATTCAGAGACTTGCAGATGACGGTACATTGGACCTAGTCCGGGCTGTACCTTATCAAGTCTGCGAATCCTGCATCGAGGGCAAGATGTCAACTAGGCCTTTCAAGGCTAGTCAGTCTCGAGCAGAGGAAGTGTTGGAATTGATCCATTCTGACTTATGTGGACCGATGTCCACGCAGACTCGTGGAGGGTACGAGTACTTCGTCACTTTCATTGACGATTACTCAAGGTACGGATACGTTTACCTGCTTCGCTACAAGTCTGAATGCTTTGAGAAATTCAAAGAATTCAAGGCTGAAGTAGAAAAGAAGGTCGGGAAAACTATCAAGTCACTGCGATCTGACTGCGGTGGCGAATACCTCGGTAACGAGTTCCTGCAGTATTTGTCAGAAAATGGGATTACATCCCAGTGGACTGCACCGGGTACTCCCCAGCAAAACGGTGTAGCTGAAAGAAGAAATATGACTCTTCTAGAGATGGTAAGATCAATGATGAGTTATGCAAACTTACCAATTTCGTTTTGGGGTTACGCATTGGAAACAACAGCTTACGTGCTTAATGTGGTGCCTTCTAAATCAGTTCCTAAGACACCTTCTGAGCTCTTCCTTGGTCGCAAACCTAGTTTGTGCAAGTTTAGAGTATGGGGCTGTCCGACACACGTACTTTCGAAGGAACCTGATAAGTTAGAAAGCAGGTCAAAAGTAATGCTGTTCATAGGGTATCCCAGGCAAACGAGAGGTGGTTACTTTTATTGTCCTGAGAGTCAAAGAGTTGTTGTTAGCACCAACGCTAGATTCTTGGAGGACGAGTATGTGAATCACAGGTTAAGAAGTGATATCGTTCTTCAAGAAATTGAGAACGAGAATGCAATTCCAAGGGAAGGGGAACGTGTAGATGTGGGTGCACCTGTGAGAGGTACAACACCACAGACACGTTCTTCAGTGCAAGGTGCAGGACCACAAGTCACTGCACCTACTACTGACACGGCACCGATGCCTCGTCGCAGTGGGAGAGTTATTTTCCAGCCGGAAAGGTACATGTTCGTGGGTGAGTCTTCGGACTTGAGCCTGGAAGACGGACATGAGGACTCTGACCCACTGACTTACGAAGAGGCAGTGCAGGACAAGGATGTTGACAAATGGCGTGTCGCTATGGATTCTGAAATTGAATCCATAACTGCTATGGATGTATACCAGAAGACTGATTTGTCGGATGGCTTTAGGGCCATAGGGTGCAAATGGGTATACAAAAGAAAGAAAGGGGCGGATGGAAAGATCACGGCTTTTAAAGCCAGGCTGGTAGCAAAGGGTTATAGTCAGAAAGAGGGCATTGACTATGACGAAACCTTTTCACCCGTAGCCATGCTCAAATCCATCCGGATACTCCTTGCCATAGCTGCGCATATGGACCTCGAGATCTGGCAGATGGATGTCAAAACCGCTTTTCTAAACGGTTACCTTGAAGAAGGTAGGGACATCTACATGCAGCAACCCAAGGGTTACATAAGCAAAGGGGAAGAACATCTTGTCTGGAAGCTTAGGAAGTTCTTGTATGGACTTAAGCAGGCTTCAAGGTCGTGGAACTTACGTTTCAACGATGTGATTAAATCCTATGGATTTGCACAGTTGGAAAACGAAAGTTGTGTTTACCGACTTTGTGTCAGTGGGAGCGTGGTCTTCCTTGCACTATACGTTGATGACATACTCCTATTTGGAAACAACGAGGGAGTGATGTCCAAAATCAAGGTTTGGTTATCCGAACAGTTCCAAATGAAGGATCTGGGAGAAGCTGTCTACATTCTTGGGATTAAGGTCTTACGAGATCGTAAGAGAAGAATGTTGAGCTTATCCCAGGCATCCTATGTGGATACTGTGATAGCCCGATTCAGCATGCAACTCGCCAAGAAAGGCTTGCTACCTTTCAGACATGGCGTTCGTCTTTCTGGTGGGCAGTGTCCTCAGACACAGCGAGAGAAAGACGAGATGAGTCTTGTACCATATGCTTCGGCTGTGGGTAGTCTCATGTATGCGATGCTGTGTACCAGGTCAAATATCTGTTATGCCATTGGCATGGTAGCAAGATATCAGTCTAACCCTGTACAGGCGCACTGGACTGCTGTAAAGCACATCCTCAAGTATTTGAAAAGAACTAGGAATTTCTGCATAGTTTATCAAAGTGAGGATTTGTGCCCTGTGGGTTATACAGACTCGGATTTCCAAGGGGACCAGGATGAGAAGAAATCGACCTCAGGATATGTGTTTACCCTGGGAGGTGGAGCTGTATCTTGGAGGAGCTCAAAGCAGAAATGCATTGCTGACTCCACTATGGAGGCGGAATATGTCGCCGCCTCCGACGCCTCGAAAGAGGGGGACATTCCCTGAGGAGCTCAATAACATTCATCGTGCCAAAGTCCTGCAGGCTGATTAAGTTCAGGCACGAGTGATAAGGTTTGAGTGGTACTACTCAGGAATTATAAGATATTAATTAATTGTAGTTAGAGCTTATCAGAGGCTCCGATTAATTAATGGATGTCCGGTAACTTTAAATATGGGGATTCTCAATTAATGCAGCCCGTACACATAACGTGGTAATAAAGGGGTAGGTCAGTATTAATTCTGTGGTGAAAAAGAATTAATATTAATTAATTAATTGTGTCCTGGGTTGTGGACATGGGAATTAATTAATTTATAGGCCCACTTTATTATTTGCATTAGGTCCCAGGTCTGGCCCAATTATATATGCTGAATTGAGCCCAAAATGGCCCATTAGGGTTTTCAACCTTAGGTCTATAAATAGACAGCTCTCTCTCATAAGTTGTAATATAGTTGAAACACACTAAACCTAGAGAGAGAGGGAGGCACCGATTTTGGGAGAAGAGGGAGGAGAATTTCGATTCTGGTCCTGCTCAGAATACAGATCTACGGAGTCCTCACCAGTAGTAGATCTGAACAGCATTGGGACACAACCCTGAAGATCTAATCTGGAGAACAGACTTCTTTCTTCTTCTCTTTATTTGATTTTAAATTTATTGTTAGAAATTAGATTTCTAATTTCTGTTTCCGAAGATTAATTCGGATCGCGTGGTTGAATTGAGATTTGGAATTCAAACGTGAAAGATCGGTTCAGACTCGACGGAGTTACGGTAAACCCTAAATCCACAAACCTATGTATTAAATTCATAGGAGCATGCTAGGGTTTTTGAGAATTTTAATTATGTGCAATATCCATAAATCGATCCGGTTCAGTTTGGTTTTGGTGATTCGGTTCACGGAAAAACCCTTCACAGACTGGATGTGAGAACTTGAGTTCCTCTCAAGAACGTCAAGTTGGCGGTATACACTTGTGATAGTTGTCACTGGAGAAGTGACGACTCCAAGATATTTTAAAGGGATTTGTGAACTGAATCACTTAATCCGTTAGCCGAGTTCGTTAACTGGAATATAAAAAATAACTTGCTATGCCTATTATTAATCCTAGCATGCTCCTATTGATTATGCATAAAGGGGGTTTTTGCGGAATACCTGGATTGTAGAAACCTGAAGAACGAGTGCGCAGAGATTTGATCCTCGATCCCTTTCCCGCGCACCAAGATTTATTCCTAACAGATTGTGGAATTAAATCTTTGAAAATTAATAATAATTTTTGAAAACAAAGAGGGAGAGAAGAAAGAACACGATCCTCCTGATCTGATCTGTATCCCAAATCTTATCTGAATATCTGGTGAAGATTCTCTTTGGATTTCTTTGCCGGTTGAGAAGTAGAATTTCCTCCTCGTTTCTCAGATCTAGCTGATCACACACAGCTCCCAAATTCTGGTTTGCTGTGTTGCAACATATGATCTTGTGGTGTATGTGATCTGAGAACCTGGGGCCTATTTATAGGAAATTCTGGACTTCTATTGGGCCTGAGTTTCATGGGCCAGACTAGGGACCAAAATGCAAATAGCAAATAAGGTCTATCAATTAATTAATTCCCATATTCAACCCAGAATATAATTGATTAATTAATATTGATTCATTCCACCAGAGAATCAATATTGTCCTACCTATTTGCTACCACGTTTTGAGGTACTGATAAGTTAGTATTTTCACCAACTTAGTTCTTTGACTATTTGGTTGATGTTAGAGTAGATTTGTGTGTTTTCTTGTGCATGAAAAGGCTTTGGTTCTTGTAATGTTGTGGTTGATGAATTATGTAGGTTTTTGAGTCGAAAACAGTGAAGAACGAGAAAGGCTCAGATTACTAGATCTGCGTCGATCGACACAGACCCGTGTCGATCGACGCAGTGGCTTGAAGGAGCGATCGACGCCAAGGTAGACGCAGACCCGTGGAAGCCAAGTCCACGTCAATCGACACACAACCCACGTTGATCGACGCGACCCTTTCAAGTATGTCGATCGACGCAAAACATGCGTCGATCGACGTGAATTTGAGAAATCCTAGTTTGATTCTGATTTGAAGATTTAGATAGATGTAATCCTAGATACTATATGATACATTTATCACCACTATTTAAAGCCATGTAATTTCGAATTTTAGGTGTACTTCATTCCAAATTTTAGTTTTTAGAGATTCCAAGCTATAGTTGAGTTTTATGATTGAAGACATATTTTTGTGGGAAGATTTTCAGACCCAAGTTTTTATGCAATTCAGGTTTTATTTATCTTTGATGAATTTTGCTATGAATATGTCAAACTAAACATCTTTCAGATTCTAGGGTTTCGAACTGTCAAGTATGCATGTGTGATTAATTGAATTAATTTTTTCTTTCCCACCGTAGTTTGTGAATTATGTGCTTATTCGTAATCTTGAGTTGCTGGCCACATCTTAGGTTTAAGTAGTTCAGAATTGGAGACGTAACTGTGATAGTTTTCAATGGAAAGAGTTTTCACAATATAAACTGATTTCTTGTTTGAAAAGAGGGAAACAAATTATAGGAATAGATCCGTAGGGTTTCTGGAGTTAATTGATTAGTCTTGAGACCGACAGGAGATAGATAATAATTAATCAACTTTGTGAATTTTCCAACAAAGAAATTCATAATACTTATCTGATGTTTCACTACGAATAGGAATTAAATCGGGAATTAATCGATTTATCCATACATGTAATACTTGATAGGTAGATATCCCTGGAATATGTGCTTCTCATATATGAATTCACCAGTATTTTTTCTCTCTTCACCCTTGATATTTTTAATTGAATGATCTTTGGAATTTTCGTAAACTACCAAAACCAAAATTTGATTTCCCCTAACCAGTATTTCAAGAAACTATGTTTTAGTACTTAAGGTTTTTCATTAATTCTTTCCCCTGGGATTCGATAATTTTATTTGCCGCTATATTATTAGCTTTGCTAAATCGCTAGTAAAATAATTTAGTGATCAGGTACGGATTGCATGGGCTCAGTATATCCCCACATTTAAGGTTACAGACATTCGTTAATTAATTTAAGCTCTGACAAGTCATTTAATTAATTAATATCTTATATTCCTGAGTCAATCCACTCAAACCTTTTCACTTATGCTTGAACTTAATCAGCCTGCAGGACTTTAGCATAACGAACCTTTTGAGCTGCTCAGGGAATGTCACCATCCTATACTGGATGTGGTAACCTATTTCCAGTACCAGACAGTCATACACAAACTGCTATCATCCAAGATACAAATATACAAGCTCAACTAGAGCCTTTCACTGCAACTCAAAGTGATACACAATTTCCGTATACTTCTGTACCTTCATTTAGGTTTTGAGCTAATCTAGCTAGAGACACACTAATCTAGTGGTATGTTTGACTCATCAAAACATCATATAAGGAAGGAATTTCAACACAACACTATTAGGTTTTAAAGAATAGCAATACTGAAATCTAATGGTTCAAATTCATTCTTTTTTCTCATAGTGGAATTTTTATCACCTGATCCGCTCCCTATATATATATATATATATATATATATGTATATATATATATATGTGTGTGTGAAGTGGATCTCATACTAAAAGTTAATTTGTACTAAATAGGAATGAATCTACATCATTCATCTAAAAAAATCAATGGTTGAGATTAAAATATTTTTCCAGATTTTATGCTTTTTTGTTTTATAAATCATGCTTAATCAAACTAAACAAAATTTATAAAGCAATTAAGCACAAACGAGAATTATGCTTAATTTTTTAATCTTTGATGCTTTAATCTCGACCATTGATGCTATCAATCCAATGACTGAGATTCATACCTATTTAGCACAAACTTTAATTTCAGTGATCAGGTGAGAATAGGAGTTACCATGAGAAATAAGAATAGATCTCGCGCGTCCATCTCATTAAATTGACGAACATGATTCATTCTCAGCAAATTGAAAAACGCAGCATTTTTGCCCCAATATCCTGCAGTTTTAGCCTTTAAAGGTTAAAAATGTAAAAATACTCAAACACAAACAAATGCGTGCCCACACCAGCATACCAAGCCATCCAAGATAAGATGCTTATTAATGCGTATGTTGTAGCCTACACCGACAGTTTATCCTAGAACTATCTCAGTTGTGATAATCATTTATATCTCGCTAGGTCAAACGATCCATACGATCTTTCGTGATCTACTACACACCGTATGATCTCCCTATCGACGAGATAAGAGGATAAGAGCGTTTGCGACACATGTTTGTTAATTCAGACAGGAGATGAACATACAACATTTATGATTTCCAGTATATTAACCAATCGACCTTGTACATAATATACCAATCATAATGCTTTCAGTATATAAATCCATCAATTTTTTTACATGGGATGTAAGAAAATTGAAATAACTCTTGCTAGACGCGCAGAGTCTCGAGTTCAGGAAGAAACACTAAAAGCTGTTAGAATAGCCTGAAAGCTTTTGGGTGTTGAGAGTGGGTAGCTTTTGGGAATGAAAAACTCGTAGATTGACGTTCAATTTTACTATTAATAGTAAAATTGAACGTCAATC
>JAPKLW010000420.1:493290-521142 GCA_026898455.1 Plectranthus barbatus
GATTGACGTTCAATTTTACTATTAATAGTAAAATTGAACGTCAATCTGAATAAAACAAATTTTTTTAAACTATATTCATGCACAATTAACAAAGTCGAGACCGAACACGAATGCGAAATCCAGAAACAAAGAAAAAAATCTGATCGACAGAAGAAATATAAATCTGATCGAACGAAGAAGGAAGAAGAAATCAAATTGCGCGAAGAAAGAAATAAAAATTTGATGAGATATTATTTAAGATTAAAAAAAGCTAAAATTACAAAAATAACCTTAATTTTGCAAAACTGCAGAATAATCGAGGAAAATTGCACACGGAGTGAAATAGATCATGAGCGTTGAAATCACAAAATCAAAGGCTGAGATTTATTCTCATTTCTCATACTAAAAACTATTCTCATATGATCACTACTCTATATATATATTAAAGGATTATTAGTTGTGAGATTAATTAAATAATACTCTTAAAAAATCTGACATTATCGGACACACAAAAAACATATATAAATTTTCTACCATAAAAATAAAAGATATTGTATTTTTCTAATAAGTGAATAATAAACTATGACGTTATTCAGTATTTTATGTATATTATAGATCAATTTAAAATTCAAAAAGTAATTTAGAAAATAGTAAATGGATAAAAGAAAATCCAACACTAAAAGTATTTAGGGACAATTAAAATTAAGAATTTAAATACCATTTGTCACGCCCCCATTTTACTTTCCCAATTATGAGAGTGTGACGGGTTTTTAAATCATATTTAAGTCCCACATTTTAAAACAAGATTAGAAATAAGCTTGAACAATTAAAATGATTTCATAAAGTGAAAATATTAAACAATAATTAAAAGATAAGTTTTTAATTTACAAACTTTCAAGATTTAAAATACATCCACAGTAGGGAAGAGTTCAAAACAAAGGTTTGTTCAGCAGAGTATTACGTGGCGGAGATATGCATATGGAGATGTATATCTCGGAACCATGCTCTGGAAACTTTTATTTCTTTATTTGCATTCCTCTTCTTTCTCCGCAGCTTAACCTATATGTTTTAGAAATAACATACAGGGGCTGAGTAACCGTGTACCCAGTAAACACATGCCCCGAAAACATACATATTAATTATGAATGATGCGCCCACACACAAGTAAGTCATAGGATTTTAGTTAAAAGCAAACCGTGCTTACAAATAATTTTCCCTCATATGTCATGACATTTAACTCACATGTGGTCATTATCTGTTTAAGTTAGGTGACGAGGAAACAGACCTACTTTCAAGTCACATTGACAAGTTAAGAATGATCGAACCACTCAACCAACTGTCAACATTAGTGCACTAGTCTCGGAACACGAAGCCTAGAGACCCAATCGTTAGTAAATAACATATCAAGGAACTGAACTCTTATATTGTGGCTCAAGGGACTGACATCCTGACCCACAATCAATGAAAAATAATTGGGGACTCAAACCCAGTTCATTTTCCATTGACGTTATTAACTCCCCAGCTAATTACGTCTGGCTCGGAGAAAACAGATATGACACAACATATTTTGGCACAACATTCAATTTTAAAACAAAAGATTTTTATATATTTTTAAGAAATAGAGATAGATTAGGGGTGATCGCGAGTCGATCCGGCTCGCAAGCTACTCGGGATCGACTCGGTAAAAATCCAAAATTGACTCGAAAATAATCGAGCCGAGCTTGAGCTCGAGCTACTCGAGTAGCTCTCAAGCCCGAGCCCGAGCCCGAGCTCGAGCCTGTGTATACTCGGCTCATTGAGCTCGCGAGCCTAATCGAGCTTATGTAGTTTTACTGTTTTACCCTTATATGTTATTTTATTACAATTTTACCCTCAATGATAAATTTACTCATTTATGCATATCTTCATTTTTTTTCCCGTCAAATTGAAAGAGACTAAAAATTTCAAACCCTAGCCTATTGTCTTCACCCAAACTATCGTCCGTCCGACTCCACCGTCACAAGGTTCGACGCCTGCAAGTTTCAAAGCCTAGATATTGTCTTCTCCAACCTGTCGCCACAAGGTGAAGGTCCGACGCCAGCACGCTGCGAACTGCATAAAGACTGAAAACAACTACTTCACAAATCGCATTTCTTTTCCTGTCTAGTTCATCAACAAATTATTCCTGTCATGAAAGGAGTTCTTTTCGAATTGAAGTAGGTAAGTCCTTCTTATTAGCAAGATTGCATTTTTAGTTATGGGTTTGAATAAAATTTTCTTTTTTGATGCTTTCTTTTTAAGAATCAATTTGGAGTGGGATAAGAGGGCTTTCTTTTATGATTTATTTTATTGATGCCTATGATTTGATAATTTGTGTTGACATTTTGTTTTAGCAATCAATAGATATTGTGTTTTTTTTCAAGTTTATTTGAGTGCAAATTAGAACAAACAATAATGGAAGAAATAAATATAGAGTTTCTAAGCAAAAAATATATATTTTCTGCTTCTTGAAATGATGTATAAGATGATTCAATTAAATTAAGTTATTTTAGGCTTCATTCTTGATGATGCTATGCACACGTGATTTGCATACATATCAGTAGTAGGGCTGAAAATATTATGATGTTCATGGTGTTCTAATTATTGTTGATTTTCTGCATATGCTAACCATGTTTATATATATTATGTAAATAATTAGAGCTGAAAGTATTAACCTAGATAGTAGTGTCATTTTGTTGGTTTTCTAGTATATGATGTCCATGTTTATATATATTATATAAATATTATTATGTTTATGGTACTCTAATTATTTAGCAGGAAACATTTCATTCTCTCCACCTGAAGTCTCTTCTATAATGGCGAATAATCCTCAATTGCAAGATTCAACTGATGATCAAAGCTCGCCTTATGAGACTCTCAATTCTAATACCACATCAAATGATGGAGGAGATGGTCTTCAATTTGAGCCAAAGAAAAGACAAAAAACATCTAAAGTCTGGATAGAGTTTAAGGAAGTTGAAATTGAAGGTGTGAAGAAAGATGAATGCATGCATTGTAAGTCTCGGTTATCAGTAATGAAGAGTAGGAGTACTACCCACCTTTCAAAGCATTTAGACGGGTGCACGAGGCAAAAATTATTCCAGAGGCAACAAAAAAAGATTTGTCTACAACCATCAGAGAACACATTTGATGTTGAAGTAGTGACACATGCATTAACAAATAGAAATATTGATATGGGAAAAATGCGAGAGGCGGTTGCACATTGGATTCTTATGCATGAGCATCCATTTACAATTGTGGAAGAAGAGGGGTTTAATATGATGCAGAGACGTGGAATGTGTGAATGGGAGAAAATTTCATGTTTCACAATCAAGACAGATTGTGTGCAAGTGTATGAAATTGAGAAAAAGAGATTGATGTTACTGCTAAAGAACATCAATAAAATCAGTGTCACTACGGATTTGTGGAGATCCAACAATCAAAAGCTTGAATACATGGTTCTTACCGGTCATTTTATTGACTCCAACTGGAAGTTGCAAAAGAGAGTACTTAGCTTTGTTCATCTACCTCCTCCTCATCGTGGCATCGAGATAGCCGATAGTCTTTTTAAGTCGTGAAAGAGTGGGGTATTATTGAAAACAAAGTATTTACAATCTCGGTGGATAATGCTTCAAATAATTATTCAGCCATAAGAATCTTAGAAGACTCATTCTCTAGGAATAAGAAGTTATTGTGTGGAGGAAAGTTATTTCATGTGCGGTGTTGTGCACACATTTTGAATCTTTTGGTTCAAGATGGTTTGACAAAGATTGATGATATCATTGCAGACATTCACGAGAGTGTGAATTTCATCAACTACAATGAGGCTCGACTGAATATGTTTTCTGAAATTGTGCAACAATTACAACTTCCTCACAGAAAACTTGTTTTGAAATGTAAAACAAGATAGAATTCCACATATGAGATGTTGTCGGCTGCAATCAAGTTTAAAGAGGTGTTTCCAAGATACAAAGAAAGAGAGCCATGCTACACTTGTTGTCCAAGCTGATTGAGTCAAAGTTGAGAAAGTGTGTTCGATATTGGAGGTGTTCAACTCAACAACTAATATTATCTCTGGAAGTGAGTATCCAACTTCAAATTTGTTTCTTAACGAAGTTTATCGAATCAAGGTTTCGTTGGATAAGAAATTTGTTGATGAAAATGAAGATTGGTTTATCCATGACATGGTGGGAGCTATGAAACAAAAATCTGACAAATACTGGGGTGAGTGTAACCTCTTGATGGCTATAGCAGCTATTTTAGATCCCAGATGCAAGATGCGAGTTGTTGAGTTTAGCTTCCCAAAATTATATTCTGAAGTGGAATCCAGAGAGAACATACACAAAGTCAAGCAAGCTTTATATGAAGTATTTGATCAATATATGGCTGAGACTCAGTCTGAACAAACTTCTCAAAGCGACTGCAATGTTGGTGGTAACATGAGTATTTCAAAAAATACTCAAGGCTCATGCTCTGGTTGGTCAGAGTTTGCTCAGTTTGTGAAATCGGTTGAAACCATTCAACCACAAAAATCAGAGTTGGATATCTATTTGGAAGAAGGATGTTATATTTGTGATGAGAGTACATCATTTGATGCTTTAGAGTGGTGGAGAGTGAACAATTAGAAGTATCGCATTTTATCAAAGATGGCTCGTGATATACTAGCTATTCCTATATCCACTGTGGATTCAGAAGCTACTTTCAGTGCAGGAAGCCGTGTCATTGATGCTTATCGTGCATCATTGGTGGCAGATACCGTACAAGTATTAATTTGTGGTGGTGATTGGTGTCGTAGTCTCCATGGTTTGAAGAAAAAGGATAAAGTAAGTTTGTGTATGTTATTATATATTTCAGTTTTTTAGTAATTAAAATTGATTTTCTTTTATTTTTATTTTTGCAGGGTGAGAAAAAGCCTTTGGAGATTATGTTACCTCTTACTTGAAGTTTCAAGGTAAAGAAATAATTGAAATAATATAGTAATATAATTATGATTTATTAGTTTATCTCTTATATCTTGTCTGAAAATCTTATTATTCTTATGGGATTGAGCTGAGTTTTTATTCATTTATCTCTGAAAATGTTCTTATTATTCTTGTCTGAAAATATTCTGGAGTTGGATGATTTGCTAGTTTTCTTAAAATTTTTGTTATAATTCTTTTGGGATTGAGTTGAGTTTTTTATCCGTTTATCTCTTATACCTTGTTATTAGAAAACATGAAATGCTCTGGACTTGGATGATTTGCTAGTTTTCTGAAAATTTTATTATTTTTTATGGGATTGAGCTAAGTTCCAATACACCAATGTCATTCATAATTTTAGCAAGTTTGATATATTGATATTTTACCTTAGTTTGGTCTCTATGACCGTGTTGACAGATAAATCTGATGTGGAGATACATGCTTTCATTAAAGGATGAGTTGTGTTTCCAGTAGCTTTAAGTACCCACTTATTAGTATATTATTCATTGTTTTTTTGTCTACTCATTCTTGTTACTATTTTTTTAAGGTGGTTACTAATATCTTGGTTTGAATTGTGCAGGTTTGCTTTTCAAGCTGATCGTTGTGCTGTTGCGCATTATTTTTGTTGTTGTTGTTTTGAATTTATGTCAATGTTTTAAGATTATTCGGATTTAATTAAGACTTTTTTAGTTGCTAGTATGTTTAATGCTTTAATTCCATTTTGATTTAGATTCAGTTTTATGAAAACATATGTTTTGTGCAAGTGTTGTTAAATATTGCAGTTTTATTAAACTTAAGTACTGAATAAAAAAATCTTGCTCGAGTCGAGCTCTAGCATCAACTCAATCGAGCTTGAAACCGAGCTCAGAATCGATCTCGATTGAGCTTCCAGGAATCTTGATAAAAATATCGAGCTTGAATCGAGCTCGAGCTTTTTCGAACTTGATGACGAGCCAAGCTCGAGCTCAAATATTCAAACTTGATCGAGCTCGAGCTCGAATTTGAGCTTTATTTTTTCAATCAAGCTCGAGCTCGAGCTTGCCAATAGTAGGCTCGTGATCACCCCTAAGCTAGATGCTCAAAAACGATTTGATTTTTTAGTTAGAAAAGCCCACCTTTCGTCTGTTATGAATTTGGGTGTTGATTTGGGTATGCAAAAGCCCTTGCTTGCCCTGGTATATTTCCTTCACACAAATAATGCAAATATACACATATGATACTTCACAAATAAGACAGACACACCTAAATCTAAATTCAAATTATAATTCATAAACAAACTCATTTTAATTGAATTTATATTTCTAAACTTCATTCATGATTCAAATTTTGCTCCATTTCGAGCTTTCTATTAGAATTCGAACAAGTTTTCTTTTAATTCAGGACTTATTCACTCCTTTGCAAACTAAATTCTCTAGAAATATTCTAATCTCTTAATTAAATAAAAAATATTAATGTTATAGTTTCACATTAATATCACTTCCAAATTTCAAGTATACAACCGTACCTATATTAAGCTTATTCTATTATTATGTTCTTCTAGTTATTATTGTTTCATTTAATCATTACTTGATTCAAGAATTTTATTAGTGAATGAGATCAGACATCAAGTTCTACACATATTTTGATGTTAAATCATAAATATCTCATGCTTTTATCAAATAAGTTCCAGCCTATTATCATTAGTTCTATATTTAACTTCATGAGTCATGACCTTCGTAATATTAATTATGATTCATGTGATATACTACCAAAAATCTTCTAAACTTTTTAATTAAATTGAAAAACTAATATTATTATTATTAAATTATTTATCACACTTGGGTTCTTTACCTAATTTATTTGAAATGAAAGGAAATGAGGCCAAACCAATAAATCAGACAACATCTCTACGCATAATTAACCAACTTGGTCATCAACAAATGCATCATGCTTCGATTTCCGATAATTCATGCCTATTTTACGAGTGTATAATTCATACGCAGCACAAATTAATTACAAAAACACAATCTTAACACCCCTAAACACCCAATAGTGTCTGCATATGAAAAGAATTAAATTAAACCATACGAATTTCCAAAATTTAAGGGTGAAGTATACCTTCTCTATTTTTCAAGATTTCACAACCACAGTTCACTCTTCCACCTCGATTCTTCAGTGGTTAACGGTCTGTTAGTCAAAATCAAGTTCCTAGACATCATAAACATTCAATTATTAAGCTAAATCATCAAGGTTGCAGCTGAAATTCTCAGATTTTTGACAAAAGTTCTACCTATAGCTGCTGTAACTTGCTGACACGTTTTCCTCCTCAATTCTCCACCGATTCAGACTAAGTATAGGTCAAATTTGAAGGGGTTTTCATGCTCTTTCTGATTTTAGTTGATTTTTTTTCCCACTCATTTGACTGAGATTTCGCAATATAGGAAACCAGCGCACTAGGGTTTGTAAGAAATATTGAGAAAATGACGAGAATGAATCTGCCTCTTTTCATTTGGTTTTACTCCAAATTTCTACCACCTAGTCACTTAATTAGATGAATCACGTCTCTAGTGAAAGAGTATAATGAGTTTAAATTTATTTTCATAATTATCTTATCTTAAAGATGTTCTAGCTCCATACAAACCTTGTGTTTTTAATCCAATCATTTGGATTGATTCGTAATATCAAATTCTAGTAATCCCCAACTCGGTTCGAGAATGTAGCTTCCAATCGCGAATTGTGGCTCATTCGGGTTTAATTATCAAATCAAAACCCCTTATTACTCAACTCGATGTTCCGACGTAAAATTTCACTTGCATGAACACTTATAATATGCTAAATCATACTTATCCACATAATCCATGAAGAATTTAAACATTCAAGTGATTCCGTAAGCTACATTTTGATTTTTAATTGATTCCAAATTAAAACTAATAAATCCTTAACTAAATTAATTTACATAGTTTATAAACTTTATGTTCTCGTCCCCATATAATTAAATTAAAATTGTACATTAAAAATTATTTAATTCTAAAATAAATATAAACAAATAATCAGATTCCGATTTTTTATGAATCATTATTCATTGAATTTCTTTTTTTAAAAAAAATTGTGTTATAATTGCAAAAGTTTGACTTTTATGATATAATTGCAAAGATTTGAAAATTTTATTATAATTACAAAATAATGAAAAACTTTGTTAAAACTTGCAATTAACCCTTTCCTTTTAATTTGTAGTAAAGTGAACATTCTCAAAAATCTCTGCCATCAGAATTACAGATTTATTAAAGTTTGGACTTCAAATTATAACGGATGTTTGAATATGAACTTACACTATACAAAGCCCAACCCATGTTTCCATTTTACTTTGATGAGCCTAAATTAAATAATTATGAAAATATCACTAGTATATGTGTTTATTTTGTCCATATGAAGTTATTAACCCTTACTGGTGTTCTAATATATAAATAAATATTTGTTATAAATATATTTATTTATTTATATATTTTTTTAGTTGATAGGATATTTTATATATATTTGAATTTATAATTTGTAAAAATAATGAATAAATTCATTCTCTCTATTTTCTTCTTCTTTTTACAGTTTTTTGTACTGCATTCATTAATTCATAAGACGTTATCAACACAATTGTTCTACCCGTTCCCATAAATATTTTGGATTTGTCCTAGGAAAAAAATCGTATATTTTCTGTAAGATAATTTTATACCCTAAATTTTTATTTAATAATTATGAGTATATTTTGTGCCCTCCAAATGAAACTTTTTATAATTAAGTTTGCTCAATGATAATTTTTGGGTTTTTCTAGTGTATATTAATGTACATGAATTCCTTGACTCTGATCGAGATTTATGAATATTTTCTTTTAGAGTTTATATTTCAATTAATTTTTGGCGCTGACATGTAATGGTTTATGAATTACCTTTTATTTTTTTTATTTACTTATTCCTTACCGGACTTGTTATGAAAATTAATGAATTATGGAATACAAGAATCTAGTTTCAATTTGACTGCCACTTATTTGATTAATTTTACGAAGAAGTAATTTTTTCGCAATATGCACCTAATAACTTTTACGTATTTTATTTTTCGGGCTTCTATATGTAGGGTTTTTCCGTGAACCGAATCACTAAAAGCAAACTGAACCGGATCGATCTATGGATATTGCTCATAATTAAATTTCTCAAAACCCTAGCATGCTCCTATGAATTTAATACAAATTTGTGGATTAGAGAATTACCGTAATTCCGTCGTTTCTGTACCGATCTTTTGCGTTTGAATTCCAAACTTCAATTCAACCACGCAATTCGATTTCTCTGCGGAAACAGAAATTAGAATACTAATTTCTAGAGAAAAAAGAAAATAAAGAACAGGGAAGAAAAGATCTGTTGTTCTCCAGATTAGATCTTCAGATCTGTGTCCCGGTGCTGATCAGATCTACTACTGGTGAGGACTCCGTAGATCTGTGGCTTGAGCAGGACCAGAATTCGAAAATTCTCCTCATTTCTTCCTCCTAGGATCAGCGCCCCTCTCTCTCTCTCCTTAGGGTTTCAACTGATTTGAATCTTATGAGGCGGCTTGTGTTTCAGAGAGTGAGAGGTCTATTTATAGACCTAGGGTTATAAAACCCTAGTGGGCTTCTGGGCTCAATTCAGCACACTTATTGGGCCAGACCTGGGACCTAATGCAAATAATAAAGTGGGCCTATAAATTAATTAATTCTCATGTCCACAACCCAGGACACAATTAATTAATTAATATTAATTCTTTTTCACCACAGAATTAATACTGACCTACCCCTTTATTACCACATTATGAGAACGAGTTGCATTAATTGAGAATCCCCATATTTAAGGTTACCGGACATCCATTAATTAATCGGAGCCTCTGACAAGCTCTAACTACAATTAATTAATATCTTATAATTCCTGAGTAGTACCACTCAAACCTTATCACTCATGTCTGAACTTAATCAGCCTGCAGGACTTTGGCACGATGAATGTTATTGAGCTCCTTAGGGAATGTCCCCATCCTATTACTCAGATATGGTTACCTAAGTCCAGTCTCAGGCGATACTACACGAACTGCTGTAACCCAAGATGCGGATATACGAGCACGTTACTTAGGCTCTCCACCATGGAAAGTCAAAGCAACAGTCAACCCGTGCAAACCCCTGAACCTTCGTTAGGGTTTGGACTCAATCAATATAACGAGATCTTGTATTCGCTGATGTCAGACAGACGAATACATCTCACTGCGGTCCGTCAATACGCCACCTCTGCGTACCAGCATGTCAAGTAACCAAGACAGACTACTTATTCCGACAACGCCGCAGCCATCCGGACAGACGTATCCTCATACGCTGTCTCGGCTGTGATCAGGTTTATGTCTCACTAGGTCAAGTGATCATACTGTCTTCTGCAATCTACAACACGCCGTATGATCGTCCCTATCAGTGAGACAAAAGGATACCATTGTTCATACATGTAAGATTGTTAACAGATAGGAGAAATAAAACGTTGTATACTCATTGTAATAAATGCTTTCAGTATACAAAACCCATCAATCTCCCACTTATACTCAAAGCATAACTAAGCTATTACAGAGTATACAGTCTGTCTATCTAGTCTGCTATCTCTTTAACCACTATCAGTGGTCGGCATCCACCTCAGACCCAGCTCACGAATATGTCTTTCGTATACTTTCTGCGGCAAGCAATTTGTAAACGGATCAGCAAGATTGTCAGCAGTGTCAATCTTCTTAATCAGCACATCGCCCCTCGATACGATTTCTCGTATGATATGGTACTTTCTCTCTATGTGTTTGCTTGCCCTGTGAGACTGCGGTTCCTTTGAGTTAGCCATTGCACCAGAGTTATCACAATAAATTGTGATGCTCCTCGGCAAACTTGGAATCACGCCCAACTCTAAAAAGTAGTTCCGGAGCCACACCCTCTCTTTCGAGGCGTCGGAGGCGGCGACAAATTCCGCCTCCATGGTGGAGTCAGCAATGCATTTCTGCTTTGAGCTCCTCCAAGATACAGCTCCACCTCCCAGGGTAAACTCATATCCTGAGGTCGATTTCTTCTCATCCTGGTCCCCTTGGAAATCCGAGTCTGTATAACCCACAGGGCACAAATCCTCACTTTGATAAACTAGGCAGAAATTCCTAGTCCTTTTCAAATACTTGAGGATGTGATTCACAACAGTCCAGGGTTAGACTGATATCTTGCTACCATGCCAATGGCATAACAGATATCTGGCCTGGTACACAGCATCGCATACATGAGACTACCCACCGCCGAGGCGTATGGTACAAGACTCATCTCGTCTTTCTCCCGCTGTGTCTGAGGACACTGCCCACCAGAAAGACGAACGCCATGTCTGAAAGGTAGTAAGCCTTTCTTGGCGAGTTGCATGCTGAACCGGGCTATCACAGTATCCACATAGGATGCCTAGGATAAGCTCAATATTCTTCTTTTACGATCTCGTAAGACCTTAATCCCAAGAATGTAGCCAGCTTCTCCCAGATCCTTCATTTGGAACTGTTCGGATAACCAAACTTTGATTTCGGACATCACTCCCTCGTTGTTTCCAAATAGGAGTATGTCATCAACGTATAGTGCAAGGAAAACCACGCTCCCACTGACACGAAGTCGGTAAACACAACTTTCGTTTTCCAACTGTGCAAATCCATAAGATTTAATCACATCGTTGAAACGTAAGTTCCACGACCTTGAAGCTTGCTTAAGTCCATACAAGGACTTCCTAAGCTTCCAGACAAGATGCTCTTTGCCCTTGCTTATGTAACCCTCGGGTTGCTGCATATAGATGTCCCTACCTTCTTCAAGGTAACCGTTCAGAAAAGCGGTTTTGACATCCATCTGCCAGATCTCGAGGTCCATACGCGCAGCTATGGCAAGGAGTATCCGGATGGATTTGAGCATGGCTACGGGTGAAAAGGTTTCGTCATAGTCAATGCCCTCTTTCTGACTATAACCCTTTGCTACCAGCCTGGCTTTAAAAGCCGTGATCTTTCCATCCGCCCCTTTCTTTCTTTTGTATACCCATTTGCACCCTATGGCCCTAAAGCCATCCGGCAAATCAGTTTTCTGGTATACATCCATAGCAGTTATGGATTCAATTTCAGAATCCATGGCGACACGCCATTTGGCAACATCCTTGTCCTGCACTGCCTCTTCGTAAGTCAGTAGGTCAGATTCCTCATGTCCGTCTTCCGGGCTCAAGTCCGAAGACTCACCCACAAACATGTACCTTTCCGGCTGGAAAATAACTCTCCCACTGCGACGAGGCATCGGTGCCGTGTCAGTAGTAGGTGCAGTGACTTGTGGTCCTGCACCTTGCACTGAAGAACGTGTCTGTGGTGCTGTACCTCTCACAGGAGCACCCACATCTACACGTTCCCCTTCCCTTGGAATTGCATTCTCGTTCTCAATTTCTTGAAGAACGATATCACTCCTTGACTTGTGATTACTCACATACTCGTCCTCCAAGAATCTAGTGTTGGTGCTAACAACGACTCTTTGACTCTCAGGACAGTAAAAGTAACCACCTTTCGTTTGCCTGGGATACCCTATGAACAGCATTACTTTTGACCTGCTTTCTAACTTATCAGGTTCCTTCAACAGTACGTGTGTCGGACAGCCCTATACTCTAAACTTGCACAAACTAGGTTTGCGACCAAGGAAGAGCTCAGAAGGTGTCTTAGGAACTGATTTAGAAGGCACCACATTAAGCACGTAAGCTGTTGTTTCCAATGCGTAACCCCAAAACGAAATTGGTAAGTTTGCATAACTCATCATTGATCTTACCATCTCTAGAAGAGTCCTATTTCTTCTTTCAGCTACACCGTTTTGTTGGGGGGTACTCGGTGCAGTCCACTGGGATGTAATCCCATATTTTGACAAATATTGCAGGAACTCATTACCGAGGTATTCGCCACCGCGGTCAGATCGCAGCGACTTGATAGTTTTCCCGACCTTCTTTTCTACTTCAGCCTTGAACTCTTAGAATTTCTCAAAGCATTCAGACTTGTAGCGAAGCAGGTAAACGTATCCATACCTTGAGTAATCGTCAATGAAAGTGACGAAGTACTCGTACCCTCCACGAGCCTGATTGGACATCGGTCCACATAAGTCAGAATGGATCAATTCCAACACTTCCTCTGCTCGAGACTGACTAGCCATGAAAGGCCTAGTTGACATCTTGCCCTCGATGCAGGATTCGCAGACTTGATAAGGTAAAGCCCGGACTAGGTCCAATGTACCGTCATCTGCAAGTCTTTGAATCCGCTTCAAGCTGATGTGACCCAGTCTCAAGTGCCAGAGATATGTAAGATCCTCATCAGAAGAAGTAAGTTTTCTCTTCCTAGGATTATCAATTACGGATGAATTACATGCAATACTTGCTGAAGATTTATGATTACAGTTAACAACATAGAGAGAATTATTCAGCATTCCACGACAGATAACACCGTTATTACCAATGATAGAAACACCACTATCAAAAATAACTGAATATCTATCAACATAAAGTTTGGAAACTGAAATAAGGTTCTGCCGAAAATCCGGCACATACAAAACATCTCTCAATGTTAAAACGGAATCATCAAAGTACAAGGTGAAATCTCCAATGGCAGCTGCACTCACTTGTGCTGCGTTCCCCATCGAGATGGTAACCTCGTCATTCTTCAGCACCCTCCTCGGTGTGAACCCCTGCAAAATGTAACAAACATGATCAGTAGCTCCAGTATCCACTACCCACGAATGAGTAGAAATCGATGCTAAACATGTTTCCGTTACAAATGCAAATGACGTACCTTGTCCCTTGGCATTCGGACAATCCACCTTTCCGCATCTAGCACACTTGTTCTTCTTTGGAGTGACTTTGGCTCTCTTCCCCTTCATAGACTTGCTATCACTGCCTATTTTCCTGAACTTGCTCTCAGCACCATCGTCTCCAACCTTAGAGGTTGTCGAACCAGTGCTAGAGCCAGACAGAATAGGTTTCCGTGCTCGCATGGTAGACTGCTCCACTACAAGATCCTCAAGCAGCTCATGCAGAGCATACTCTCCCTTTGCAGCAGCAACTACCTTAAAGTCTTGATAGGATTCCGGAAGAGAATTCAAGATAATATCAATCTCACCCTGCGCACTGATATTACCACCCCGCACAGTAAACTGTCTCATGAGATCAATCACAGACATCATGTGCGTAGTCACTGAACTATCCTCAACCATCTTCTTGCACACAAGATTGTGCACAAGCTTACAGTTAATAGTTCGCTCCACTTTGCCAAAGGCCGTCGAGAGTTCCTTCCAAAGCTCTCCAGCCCTTTCGAGGTGTTCATACTTATGCCTTAATTCTCTAGACAGGGAACCCGTGATGAGCCAGAAGGCAAACTCATCAGCATCTTCCCATCTGTCATAGAATTCAAGCTCAAGTTCGCACACACCTCTTTGAGAACGCAACAGTGGATCCATGTAAAGAACATGTGCTTGATTTTTCAGATAAAGGATGTGTTTGATGCAGAAACTCCATTCATGGAAGTTCGGACCAGTTAGAGGATTGAGAGCAAGTATATGATCGACAGTAGACATAGACATATCTAAAACAATAAAGAATCTTAAATAAGAACATACATGTTGAACTTCGAAAACAAATGCATTGAAAACCTTTTAATAAATCAAATACAAATGTTTTCCACTAATTTCCCAAGAGTTCCCACCGCAAGCTACACTCGTAGACGTTTACGATGTCACCCTCAACCAGAACTGCGGGTTTTAAGCCCCAATCCATTTAATTTCACTACCATGTCAGGATGCTTTTGACACTATAAATTAATAATTAGTGAAAACCTTAGACCAAGCCATCTCTCAAGAACAGGGATGAAATTCTTGCATTATATTCTAAGATACTTCTAAGCAATTAACCACAAATTTAACTCCGGCCAAAAGAATCAGTTTAGCATGGCACGTAACCATACCGCACAGCCCTTAAAGCTTTTGTTATCTATAATTTAAATCAATCCTAGAATACTTGTGAAAGAGGTCTACGCAAGCTACACTCGTAGACGTTTACGCAAAGCCCTCCCACTATTCACATGATTTAAATTGTTTGTCTAGAAATCCCAACAACCGTACCCATGCACCTCCGGGAACTAGCAAGCTACACTCGTAGACGTTTACTAGAACGAGAGATACACTTACAGCCTAGGACCGCTTTGTGGAGGTCTATTGATTTTAATTAAAAAATATGCTTAGTATTTTTCTTTTAAAAGGTTTCTTTATGCGCACACATAATTTCTTTGTCATTATATTTTCCAAATTTTTGCATGTAATTAAACAAGCCCAAAAATTCCCAAAATATAATCCAACAAAAGAAATTAATCACATAAGCATGCTTGAAAAGCTGTAAATAATAAAAGCGATAAATCATGCTTTTCCTATTATCTACACATGCTTAAATTGCGCACATAAATAAATCACATATCATACGAGGACAATTAAGGCAAACATAAATTCCTCGTGGCCCCAAAAAAATAGAAAAAAAATTCTATCTATTACAATTTGAATTTGAATTTAATTTGGATAATCCCAAATCTTTTTCAAATCTTCCAAATCTTCAAGGGCCTCCAAAAATTGATCCACCAAATCTTTTTGGGATTTAGGCCTTTGTGATCTGATAATTTGCCCTAACCCTAATGCAAACCCTAGGGTTTATACAGGATTGCACAAACCGCCAAAAACATGAGCCACCGCGACGGGATAGCATCAGCCGACGACGACCACCGCCGCCCGCCGCCCTGCGCCGCCGCGCGCGGAGGCTGCGCGCTTTGTCGCCCGCCGCCGACAAATCCATCTTCCTTCATCGTACTTTATGTGACTTGAGTGAAACTATAATTCAAGACTATTCAAGTAGCTCTACCTAGAAGATAAGAGCTCTGATTTTTCTTCGTCACCATCTGAACAAAGATCACAAAAATGAATATCCGACTAAGAAAAACTCGTTGTCTTATTGCAATCCATGAAGAACCACTTTGATCAACAACGATCAATAGTCCTACCTCAAGCACAATATGATTGGTTAAATTTGCGATTTTAGGACTTTAAGTCCGTAACTGAATACAATTTAGTAGTACACCATATAATATCACAATTAACTCTACAAGCAAAACATTACAAAAGTTAAGATGATAGAGAAAACTCTATCAATATTTCATGCTAACAATCTTGTACTCCAACAACAGTACAGAGCTAAAAGTTATGCTATACATTATGAACTTATATCTTCTTTACTTGTAGCAAAAAAACATAATCAACGTCTTATGAAATCATAATGCAAGACTTGTTGGTTCTCAAGTAGTGTTTGAGGCACATGTTGCGGCTCAACGATATAATATTAGAAGAGGTAGAGGACGAGGTCTAACTTATAATCATGGTGGCGAAAATTGGTCCCAATGTGGTGGTCAAGGCGGTAGATATTAGATACTGAGTTTCAGTATATCCCTCTTACTTGATGTTTTGATGTGTCAAATTTTACTTTAGCTTTAAGTTTCTAGAGTGTCTAAATTGTAATCCTAATATAGGATTTATTGAGTTGTAATAGACTAGGAACTGAAGATGAAGATCGAGAAGATCAAGGCTCCGTGCTTGAAACTTAGTTTGTCCAGAAGAGTCAGTATTTGGAAACCGAGTTTTCCTAAAGAAGAGAGGAAACGTAAACTGACTTCGAAAATGTCAGTTTTCAGTTTTAGAATCCAAAAGCACGTGAAACACAAGGAAATACAAGGTATTCGAAGTCAGACTCAAGATGTCTCAAAGTAATGTCAAAAGTCAGTATGAGGAACTTAGATTCCTCGGACTGAAACTTAGTCTGACAAAACTGAGCCGATACTCTGCCAAACTTTCTACTCAAAAAGTTCTCTGAATCTTCGTGTTATCTGAACATGAGACTTAAGTTTCTACCTTAAGTTATTATCTTCGTGCATCTGTCTAAGTGCACGAGGCTGAAGCTATCCAAGCTGAAGCTATTTCGTGGTGGATATTACTTTTCAAGTAATATTCATAGCATTCAGTTTCCTACTCTAGAAATCTAATTATCATGGGTGTAGCCAACCAAGCTTAGTTCTGGGAAGAACAAGTAAACATCCAACCATCCAGTTTGAAGGCTGCGGGGTGTGTCCTCACTTCAACCTGAAGAAGAAGCAGGTTTACAAGGAGTTTTTGGGCGAGTGACATTAGCACACCAAAGGACGGAGGTTTCCAACGGGCTAACCACCGATCGTGAGAAAGCTTGTAACTCTATGACTTAGTGGATTCTCGTTTAAGTTTGGAAGAGTGGATGTAGGACTTTGATTCCCAACCACTATAATATCTTGTGTTATTTATTGCTTTATTAAGTTTATGCACTAAGTTTACTTGCTTATTTGAAAGCTTCAATACTTGACTAAGTATTGAAGTGTATATCTGCAACTTGAACTTAAAACTTACTTCGAGCCTAAACTGAGTTTTCTTCAAAACTGAAAACTGAGTTCCAGTCAATTTTCAGAACAAGTGCAAGAATATTTAACTTCCATTGCTTACATTCACTCTTTGATTTCGGAACCAACAAGTGGTATCACATGCCCAAGTTGTCCTTACAGACTGACTCGTTGTGTTGTGTCGCTTAGGACCAGATTTATTTTCCTTGCATTTATTTTGTGTTCTATTGTTTAAGCTCAGGTATAAAGATGGCTTACGTCGTGAAGCTTCCGAAGTACTCTCAAGAAATGTACAACATCTGGAAGAAGAGGTCACTGATCATGGTGCGGAACATCCATCCAGAAATGGCGGATGCCATAGCCAATGTACCTATCAAGATCACGAAGATCAACACTCAGCTTGGAGGAGGTGATGGCCCTGAAATCATCGATGAGCCGTATGCTGAGTGGACCACCGACGATAAAGCTCGTGCCCACCTGGATGCAGTGGCCATGGAGCTGATTCTTCAATCCCTACCGGAAGCCCTGGTTGTTGAAGCCCTAGATTACGACAACACGAAGCAAATCCAGGATTTCCTTGGCACTCTTTGTCAAGAGACAGATCAAACGAAATGCAACAAGTTGCAAATTTGCGTAGACAAGTACGAGTCTTTCCAGCTACACCCTGGAGATAACATTAAATCGATGGAAGCCCGTTTCAACGCCATCATTTGTAAATTAAAGAACCTTGGGCGAGAGTACAATGTTGTTGATTTGAATGCGAAAACACTCTCCAAGATGCCCAAAGAGGATTGGTTTGTCAAAGTTACCAGTCTAAAAGAAAAGGACCTGTCCAAATTACCACAAAGGATGTCTTTGCACAACTACAAGCCCACGAGTGGGACATCCAGATGGTGAATAGGAATGAAGTCATCTGAAATGCAAGTTCACCTGCCGAAGAAGATGCTTCCTTCTTCGTGAAGAGAGACTTCAAAAGGAGACCACAAAAGTCATATCAAGCTGACAGATCGAGTGGTCAAACCTCTACATCAAAAGTTGCTCCTACAACGTCATATCCATAAAAAAAAAGGAAGAAGAGAGCTCAGTTGCTTAGCTTGAGGAGCAGATGAGGAAGCTTACCAACCTTCTTGAAAAGGCAAAGGCCAAGACCGAGGGTTCACAAGGAAGTGAACAAAAATTCATTGAGAGGCCACCCAAGACGTGTTTTGAATTCAACTCTCCAACTTATCTCAAGTATGAGTGCCCTCTGATCTCAAAGGAAGAAAGAGAGTGCCTGAAAATGATATTTGAGAAGAAAGCTTCCAGAACAGTAACCGAAGTCATGTTGTCCAGAACTAAAGTTCCAGAAATCTCAAACAACGATGATGGCTACTATACTTCGAATGATGAAGCAGAGCAAGAAGCATTCTTGGTGATTATGGCCAAACTTGGAGAAGAAGCATCAGACACAGAAGAAGAAGAACTAGAAACTGAAACTCAAAACATTGTAACTATTCCTAACTCAGTTTCAAGTTCTTCTACGTGCATGGAAGAGACACTGAATCCATTTGCTCAAACTCAGATGATGTCACTCTCGACCTCCGTGTCGATCGACAGGGAGCCTGTTGATCGACACACCTGCATGTGTCGAGCCTCTTTGCTTCTGCCTTGCTCACGATCGACGTTTGACCTCTGTGTCGATCGACATGCACCATGTCGATCGACGCAGAGGTTCTGTTTCGGGTTTTTGGCTTCATCTTCCAACTTGGTCGACTTCCCGTGCGTCAATCGAAGCGGCAACTCTGTGTAACTCAACTCTTTCATCATTTCACCTCTTTTTAGCCCTAAATACCTGCAAAACCGACCATGAACGACATAACATCCTCTAAAACAGTCTCATGCACAGAAATAATTAAAAACATAATAAAATGCACTTTAAACAATGGAGAAAAATATGGATAAGTGAGTATAAATATGAGCTTATCAAACCCCCCAAACTTGAATACTTGATTGTCCTCAATCAAAGAAAAGAAAGAAAATAAATCTCAAGCAGTTGAAAGTGCAATGCCTCACAAGATTCATCACAATCAAAGATCGTCAATCCACATCACACAAGCAGATTGAAAGAGATAAGAAATCCATCAACTTCGGAAGACTCACAAGGAAGTGTATCGCTCATTCACACAAGTGTTTGGGTTTCAATGAAAGCACTCACAACATGTATGAAGAAATTTCTACCATAGGCTTGCAAATATTCTAAAATCTCCACTGCTTATTTGTGCACACAATTTAAGAATCAAAAAGAACTTTTCATTTGGTTGTAACGTAGGCTTTTTGTGACAAGGTAGGGAAATATGGCCAAGTGACTAAAAAGAAAATATTGAGTTGATCACTCTCAACAAATCAAAATCACCATCTATCATCATCCACCCTATCTCCTAATATTTTCAACACCAATCAAGGCTCTTTTTTTCTTTCTTTTCTAGTACTTTTATGCTCTTAAAAATTTTGTTTAATTATTTGAGCTTATAAGGACATTAATTATTTCAAAATAATTTTTAGAGCCCAACCTTTCTTTGCACACCAATTCTAAATATTTCTTATCACTCACAATTTTCCATCCTTTTTCTTCCCAAATCTCTTAGACGAGATACATCTCACCCATTCCTTATAAAATTTTATAGACAAAATAAAAAACGGAACAAGACTCAAAGGGGCTTACTAGGGATAAAATATTATAAGGGACAGTGTTTGGGATAATTTGACTAACAAAGATAGCCTAAAATTATTTTCTATCCTTGTGCACACTATGCAGTTTCGAAACAGAACATACGCAAGTTCTAGAGAAACAAAAACATACGTGCGAATCTCACATGAACAAATAAGGCTAAAATCTCACTTGGGTTCATAAATTTCTTCCTTAGTTAACTTCAATCCACTCAAACATCATGCAAGTGTAAGTTTCGATTAGACCCTATCATGCGGTATTCTACATTCATAGGCAAATCAACCACAATTGAAATCAAATCAACTTATCCTCAATCAATTCCAATCTCAAAATTAGTTCAAGTGGGTTCACGACTCAATAAAAAATTTCCTCATAATATCCATATTTTTTTTCTAGGCAAAAACTTAAATAAACACACCAAAACAAATAAATGCAATAAAAAAAATAAAGCATGTAAAGGGATAGATAAGTTCGAATTTCTTGTCCACATCTCCAAACTTATTTCGAACTTGGAGAGTAAGAAAAAGTTTGAAAATCAGACAAGAAACATAACTGGTACCTGACTGTTTATCTCAGACATCAACTTTTTATCCACCGGAGGAATCAGCGCTGCGCGACGAATAGATTGGTGATTCTGGCACTCTGTATCAATTGACAAGGGCCCTATCAATCGACACAGAGCCTTCTGTTGACTGCTCTGTGTTGACCTCTGTGTCGATCGAAACAGAGGTCAATCCTCCATTGTTCAAAAGAAAAAACAATTTCGAAAATAACAACAGAAATAAAGCAAAAACAGAAATCTTAAATAGAAGTAATCACACCAACGAAAATAAAAACAATAATTGCAAAGACAAATGACGGAATATTGAAAAAAAGCATGTAAAAGTTGGGTTACCTCCCAACAAATGCTTTAGTTAACGTCGTAGCTCGATAGTACCTCTTTTTCAGAACCAGTGCGAGCTAGAACACACTCGCCTTCCTCGGACATCCACCATGTAGACCAAGCCATCTTGAATGACAACAGTGAGCTCGGGATGAGATGGTGTAATTGACAATTTTGCCAACTCATTCCCTCGCTCCCATTCTTGAGCTACTTGGTCTTCTTCTTCTTCAATCTCTTCCTCTTCATCTTCAATGGAGGTGATTTTGTAGCATTCAGATTGTTGTCGGCTTGTGTCGAGCTTGAATGTGATATTTTCCTCATTTGCTCGAAGCATGATCTCTCCACCACAACAATTAATCAAAGTAGCACTAGTGTCCAAGAACTCCTTCCCAAGATTAGGGGCGTGCTCCCATCCTCCTTCATGTCGAGGACCACAAAATCTACAGGAATGATAAGATGACCTACACGAATGTACATCTTCAATTATACCTTTGGGGCGAGACACAGATCGGTCCGCCATCTGCAAAGTGATTGTAGTCGGCCTCTACTCTCCAATCTTGAGGCGCTGAAAGATGGAAAAGGGCATCAGATTGATGCTGGCTCCTGTGTCGCACAGCACCTTTAGAAAAGAAATCCCCCCGATCTCAACTGGAATGGAGAAGCATACTGGATCACTTCTCTTGACTGGAAGTTTTTTCTGTAGGATCATATTGCACTGCTCATGAAGCTTGACTGTTGAGTTCTCCACAAAATGTTTCTTCTCGCTCATGAGCTTCCGGAGATATTTCATGTAACCTGAAATTTCAGAAAGAGCTTCAATTAGTGGCAGATTAATGCTTACCTTCTTCAAGTTCTCGACAAAGCGCGAGAACTTGGAATCCTCCTTTTGCTTGAGAAAATGCTGAGGAAAGGGCATCAGAGGTGGTCTGGCAGCTCTGGAACTTGAGGAATTGGACTGGGGAAGCTGCTGCGTCGATTGGGAAGAATTTATGCTGGTGTGTCCTGAATGTCGATCGACACACCCATTGCAGCCCTGTCGATCGATTCCTCGTCCTCTGAATCAACATCTTCTTCTTGTCCTCTATCTCGATCGACAGGTTGCCTGACGATCGAGACAAAGGACGGCTCTGCAGGCTCCTTCTCCTTCTCTCTCCCAAACTTGCTTTGGGGCATGCTCATGCCTGAATAGCTGGTTTCGGATCTGAGCTTCACAGCCTTGCAGTCCTTCTGGTTCTTTGGGTTTGCCTCGGTGGTTCTTGGCAGCTTTCCGAGAGTGTGTTGTGCACCAAGTGAGGTGGCAATCTGACTGACTTGATTCTCGATGATCTGCACGTGCTTTCCAAGCCTGTCCACCTTGGTATTCACTCCTGCCACTTCTTTCTCGATCTTCCCCACTCTATCGTCGGAGGCTTTGATGAAGTTCTTGAGCACCTCGTCGAGGGTCTCCTTCTTCTTTTCCACCACCTCGCTATTTTGCACATCAAAATCAGGAGGGGGCTGCTCGACAGCTTCAGACTGAGAGTATGAGAAGCCTGGATGAGGTCTAGGGTGGTAATGTTGATATCCCCCTTGAGCCTCTTGACTTCCTTCTTCAGAGTGTCATCTTCATTTGTCTCCACTGCCCGGACTTGCGGTCTCCTTGGATTGGACCATTGTTGAGCATGCAGCGCCATCTTCTTGAACAGCTTGAGGGCCTTTTCAGGTGACTTGCTTATCAAAGAACCTCCTGCGGCGTAGTCAACGGCTGCTTAGGTACTCTCTTTCATCCCTCTATAGAAAATGTGGGCTTGCTCCTCGGTATCAACTCCATGGCCTGGGCAGCTCCTCAACAACTCGTTCCACCTGCTCCAAACTTCGAACAAGGACTCATCTAATCTCTGGTGGAACTGTAGGATCTCTATCTTCTTCTGAATGATAACTGAAGGCGGGAAGAAAATGGCGAGGAACTCTGCTCGGAGATGGGCCCAAGTACGGATGTTGTTGCAGTCCAGAGCTGTAAACCACGTCCGAGTCTGATCCCGAAGTGAGAAGGGAAACAAGCGCAGACGGGTCACATCCTAGGTGACTCCTCCTTGCTTGATGGTATCACACACCTCAAACCCTCACTCTTTTCAAACTTGGCTTTCGCCCATACCAGAGTTCCAGAGGTGTTTTAGGAACTGATTTAGAAGGTACCAAGTTAAGCAAATAGGCCGCTGTCTCCAAGGAATATCCCCAGAACGAAATCGGCAAGCTTGCATAACTCATCATCGACCTGACCATTTCCAAGAGAGTTCTATTTCTTCTTTCCGCTACACCATTTTGTTGAGGGGTTCCTGGTGCAGTCCACTGGGACGTAATCCCGTTATCTGACAAGTACTGCAAGAACTCGTTACTGAGGTATTCACCACCACGATCTGATCGTAGTGTCTTGATAGTCTTACCTAGCTTCATTTCTACCTCAGTCCTAAACTCTTTGAATTTCTCAAAGCATTCAGACTTATGGCGAAGCAAATAGACATATCCGAATCTTAAGTAATCGTCAATGAATGTGGCGAAGTACTCATAACCTCCACGAGCTTGCGTGGACATTGGTCCACATAAGTCAGAGTGGATCAATTCCAACACATTCTCTGCTCGAGACTGACTTGCCTTAAAAGGCCTGGTCGTCATCTTTCCCTCTATACAGGACTCACAGATTTGATGCGGTACCACTTGGAAGGAATCCAAGAGCCCATCGCATGCTAATCTTTTAATCCTCTTTAGTTTGATGTGACCTAGTCTCAAGTGCCAGAGATATGTTTGATCCTCATCGGAAGAAAAATTTCTCTTTAAATGATTATTATTAGTGGATGAGTTTGCAACATTCACAGAAGATTTATGCATACAATCAATGATATAGAGAGAGTCAATCAGTTTGCCATGACAGATAACACCGTTATTACCAATGATAGAAACTCCACTATCAAAAATAACTGAATATCCATCACAAAATAACTTGGAAACTGAAATTAAGTTCCGCCGAAAAACCGACACATATAGAACATCTCTCAAAATCAAAACATTGTTTTCAAAGCATAAAGTAAAATCTCCAATGGCTACTGCTGAGACTCGCTCTCCGCTGCCCATTGAGATGGTAATCTCGTCATGCTTAAGCTGCCTTGTCGGCCTGAACCCCTGCAAAGTATAACAAACATGATTCGTAGCTCCAGTATCCACTACCCAAAAATGGGTAGAAACTGATGCTAAACATGTTTCCGTTATAAATGCACATGACGTACCTTGTCTACCTGTGCTAGGCACTAGACAATTTACTTCACTTCGCTTGCGTTTGCATGGCCTGGTGATAATTTATGCCTCATCTATTTTATCCAACTTCTTAAGCATTTCTTTTGCTTCAGCAACTGCTTTGTCGAGAGCTGACAAAGTTGGAGCAAACTCAAATGCCATCATGTCAGATTTCTCTCGCAACAGGGCCCTGAGTAACTCATGAAGAGGAAACTCGCACCTGGCACCGAGAGATTTGATGAAATTACCATAAGAATCAGATAGAGAGTGCAGGACAATGTTTATTTCTGCCCGCTTATTTATCTGTCCACCTCTCTTTCTGTACTTTCTCATGATTCTCATCATACTGATGAAGTGCAGAACCAACGAACTCCCCTCAGTCATTTTCTTGCAAACCAGGTCCTTCACAAGATCATAATTGATAGCTAGTCTCACCTTCCAATATACTTTCACAAGGTCCCTCCATATCTCAATAGCAATTCGGTATTTCTTGTACTTGAGCTTTAGTTCTCCAGACAGACTGTTCATGATGAGTCTGCGGGCAAACTCATCAGAAGTTACCCATCTGTCATAGAACTCTCGCTCATAACCAGTACAGTTCCTATACTGAGGAGACAGTGGGTCCATGTAAAGTACATAGACATGTTTTGCAGTACAGAGTATTTCCATGAAGCAAAACTTCCATTCAGGAAAATTGGGACCGGTTAAAGGGTTTAGTGCTAAGAGGTTTACAATATGAATAGACATGTCTAAAAACAATAAATTAAAGCACAAATTAAAACATAGTCGCAAACTATTGAAACAATTAAATATTGAAACCTTATGATAAAGCAATATTAATGTTTCCTCCAATTTGCCTAAGTATTACTATTGCAAGCCACACATGTGGACGTTTACAACAAAACACTTAACCAGACTGCATCTTTCAATTCAAGTCCTTTAATTCCAATCCATGTCCGGGTTCCTTAGACAAATGGAATTAATAATTGGAGACTAACTTAAGACCATATTATCCTACTGAGCAGGGACATCACAAATGAGTTATACTCTGGATAACATCTAAGCTAGCTTACCACCAAAGCCAACCCTCCCATATAAGGATCTATTAGAACACACCCGATCCCTATAATAAGGTTGTCTCATTTAATTCAATCCCTAGAGAACTTATGAAAATTCAATACGCAAGCTACACATGTAGACGTTTACGCATGAACTCCCACTTCTCACATGAAATAAATATTTGTTTTAAGAAATCCTATCTATTAGAACTTATGAATAATAAATTAAGTAAGCTACACATGTAGACGTTTACCTAATAAATTATCCACTCCTAATAAAGGATCGCTTTGTGGAGGTCTTACTAAATTATGAGCTTAGTAATTTTTAGTTCATAAAGTTCAATTGCACAGATTATTTTATGTAGCCATAATTATAACATTGCTAAAATTCTATCATGCATGGCATGAACCCCGAATTTATAGTTATAATTAATTACACAAAATAAATCACATAGCATGCTTTAAAGCTGTAAATAAAAGCAGTAAACGTGCTCCTATTATCTACAACATGCTTATATGCTGCGCAATTAGATTAAACACGTATATCATGCGAAGACAGATAATAAAGCAAATAAAAAATGTCCTCGTGGCCCCATGATACGAAATAAAATTAATTCTAACTATTACAAGTTGAAATTAATAATACAGATCTTCGACTGGGCTCCCACTACTTGGACTGAGATATGAATTTATTTTCTGAATTTGGGCCTCCAAGATTTGATTTATCAGAAAATTGGACAGCTGGGCCAGTTAACTAAATTGCGGGCCTAGGCACACATTGCAAGCCCAATAGCCCGCGAGAACTTGGCCCGACGAGCCACCACCGGCGAACCGCCGCCGCCGGCGACTCGCCACTGTCGTGAGGGCTCTCGGCATGCGCAGCAGCCATGCACGTACGTGCATGGTTGCAGCCCGCGATACCGCCTCCTCCGACCGTTGCCTATTTTGCATGCTGCTGCCTCGGCTTGCCCCGACCGTTGCCCGAACTGCCGTTCATTTTTTCTTCTCCATCGTCGACCTCCGGGACTCACCGAAATTGCGCAAGAACGGGATCGGAAGCTCGCGTGAACCGCGAAAAAACCCTAGGGTTTTTCCACATCCGGATCACGCGCCCAGCCCGTTGCCGGTCACCCAAACCACCGCCGCCACCACCTGCTCCGTATACCGACGTCGACCGAGGGGGGAGATGCGCCGCCGTCGCGTGCCCGTGCGCCCTGGCCGCGTGCCGCTGTTCCGGTCGTCTGCCCCGGCCTCCCTCGCGCCATCGACCTCGCCCGGAGCTGCCGCCCCAGCCCTGGCCGGCGTCAGGCCGCGCAACGCTTGCCTGCGTGCATGCGCGCGCGGCTGCGCCGCCACCGTGGCCCCACCGTGCATGGCCTCCCGCCGTGCCGGCGCTGTCATGCATCGTGCGGCCCTTCGTTCTTCGCGTTCTTCATTCTTCGTTTTATAGATTTAATTTTGAAAAAAAAATTACATGGAATAATCCTAATTACATTCTAAAATCTAAATCTAACCACGGATTTATCTCGTGGGTGAAAAACGAATCCATATAAAAGGGCGGATTAACCCGAGAACCACGAGGACGAAAAACATACAATTCAATCCAAAACCATCCATGACTTGCATTCAATAATAATAATCATGCAATCCATAGGCAATATTATTATTCCGATAGAGCCAATTAATTTAACCTGACTCTGATACCAATTGAAGGGATTCGTGAACTGAATCACGAAGTCCGTTTGCCAAGGATCGTTAATTGGAATATCAAAATAAATTGTTATGCCTATGAATGATCCAAGCATGCTCCTATATTATTATGAATAAGAAGGTTTATGCGGAATACCTGGATTGATGAACACTGAAGAACGAGTGCGCGGAGATTCCCTTTGATCTTTCCCACGCACAAAGATTTAATTCCTAACAGGTTGAGGAAATAAATCTTGAGAAAATAAAACAATTATTTTCGAAAATAAGGAGAGAGAGAAGAAGAAAAATCCTCCTGATTTGATCTTCTGATCTGTATCCCAACTAGATCTGAAAATCTGGTGAAGATTCTCTATCAGATCCCTTGCCCGGTTGAGAAGCAGAATTTCCTCCTCATTCTCAGATCTTGGTCGATCACCACAGCTCCCAAATACTGGTTTGCTGTGTGCTACTTATGATCTTGTGGTGTATTGAGATCTGAGGAACTAAGGCCTATTTATAGGAAAATACTAGACTTCTTTTGGGCTTGAGTTTCATGGGCCAGACCAGGGACCAGAATGCAAATAGCAAATAAGACCTATCAATTAATTAATTCCCATATTCAACCCAGATTATAATTAATTAATTAATATTGATTCATTCCACCAGAGAATCAATAATGTCCTACCTATTTGCTACCACGTTTTGAGGTTCGGGTTGCATGGGCTTGGTATATCCCCACATTTAAGGTTACTGATACGATCCTTGCCATGAAGGTTTAGATCGCAGCCCAGGAACTCA
>JAPKLW010000420.1:527289-541894 GCA_026898455.1 Plectranthus barbatus
AAATGTCACTAACATTATTGTCACTACACATAGTTTTTTTTGTAGTGTATGTCTGATAAATCCTCCTCGGTTCGGTGTGGTGGTGCCTCCATGTTGGTGCTTGTGGCTTGTTTGTCCTTGTTTTTTCTCCTCCAGACTGTAGCCTCGATTTCTGGATCGAAATTCTCGAGTGGTTTACCTCGAGCCCTCGTGTTCATGTACCTACGAACAAAAACAAAGAAAACTGAAAATCAGCCTCTGTGTCGATCGACAGGTAGGCTGTCGATCGACAGGGCTACCTGTCGATCAACACAAATGCAGCGGCCCTGTCGATCGACAGGCAAGCTGTCGATCGAAACAGAGCGCAAACCCTGAAACTCACGCGAATCTGAAAACACGAAATTCAACACCAAAAACCAAATACGAACTCTAAAAACCCAAAAATCAACAAGAATGAAAATAAAACAAAAATAATATAAATTTACAGCCTCAATCCATCAGAACTAAAAATAAACTAATATCTTGATTAATCTGACAAGTCCCCGGCAACGGCGCCAATTTGATAAACTGTTTTTAGCAGCAAGCAAATAAATTTTACACTCGAAGGTGGTCGATCCCACAAGGACTATGCAATGAAAAATTCAAAGTACCAGTCGTGATTTTTAGAACATAAATGTTTGAGGAATTTAGAAAAAAGATTTTGTTTTGGAATTTAAAGATAACAATGCGAGAATTAAAGGGTTTTGAAAACAATTAAAGGGAGCACAGATCCTAGGGCAGATAATCTAATCTTTAGCATGCAATATCAATCAACTCAGCAATGGGAAAAACATAGATTTTGATGGATTAAATTCCTTGGTCCGGCAATTTAAATCCTAGATTACTGAACAATGACTTTATCCTCTCGGTCTCAAGAACACCAGTTCAGTTAATCTCAATAATTATCTAATTAATTCCAATGCAAGTTCCTTCTTTTTTAGAAAGAAAACCTACACATTTAATTCTCTCTTCATATTAACAATTTTCACCTCTCGGTCCTTCAATTGATAACTTTAGGTCTAGATCTCAATTCACCTCTCAGTCCTTCTTTTAATCTAGATTATTAAATTAAATCAGAGAATTAAGTCATGCTTAAGAGTTGAAATCAATTAACATGCATCAGGAAAAAATAATCATAACTCTAGAACTTGTTAGGGTTCTGGCCACAAAACATGACTAAAACAAAAGCAAACATATTATTAATTAACTTACAAATCAAGAGGAACCTTGAATGTCTCTAAAAACTCCAAAGCTCGATGTAAAATTAGGGATTCCAAGTCTTAAAATCGTGCATAATTAAGTCATATTTATAGAGGAGAGAAAAAGACCTAAACTGGGTATTGGGCTAAAATAACAGAAACTTCCAAAACAGTCAAAAATCTCCATGTCGGGCTTATGTGTCGATCGACAGGGAGCCTATCGATCGACACAGATGCAAGGTCGAAATCCGGGTTGTCCTGCATTTTGATTTCCTTCTCTGACCTCTGTGTCGATCAGTAAGGAGCCTGTCGATCGACACACCTGCATGTGTTGAGCCTCTTTGCTTATGTCTTGCTCACGATCAACGTCCGACCTCTGTGTCGATCGACATGCACCACGTCGATCGATGCAAAGGTTTTGCTTCGGATTTTTAGCTTTGTCTTCCAACTCTGTGTAACTCAGCTCTTTCATCATTTCAACTCTTTTTAGCCCTAAATACCTGCAAAATCGACCATGAACGGCATAACATCCTCTAAAACAGTCTCATGCACAGAAATAATTAAAAATATAATAAAATGCACTTGAAACAATGGAGAAAAATATGGATAAGTGAGTATAAATATGAGCTTATCACCCTGCTCCAACTCTCCTCAAGAAATCAAGATCCTGAGCAGAAACAATGACGCACCCCAAAAGAATAACTTAAGAAAGGAGAGGGTGGCGAACACAACTGACCTTAGAAGGAGAGGAAATTGACTCAGGAAAATGATCGAGATCTCCGGACAAATTTTCCAAAGTGGAATGGAAGTAGCTAAGTCGAGAAATGGGAAAATCGAGGGTGTTGTAACCCCTATAGCTGGAGAAGATTCGACATCTCACAACCTTCTGTAACTACCCTCCACTTCTCATGTAATTACGGTTATACCAAACATGGATGGAAAAACCATCACCACTCCCACACACAAATTCCAAAATTGTGGCCCAGGTTTGTGGCTAGGGACTTACAACCCAAAGCACTACGACCTTGACGCGCACTGGGACAAGCGGACGAGCAATCAAGGCACCCGCAAGAGTTCCCTATAGGGACGCACAAAGCGTTGTTACATGACAGTCTATCTCCAATAAAGCGGGGCATCCTACATAATGCCCCCCTCCTACCTCGTGGTTCCGGAACCACAACTCAAGCCCGCAAGTTAAGCTCCACGGAGTTACTTTCATTCTCATGCAGGAGCCTATAAACAGGCCCCTATAGCTGTCGAACTCATCCATGGGGACTTCGACCTACCATAGAAGGTAAGGGTCTCACGAGGACCACTTCGGGCTCCCAATACCTCCTCACGAGGAGCTAGAACTTTCACATTTTGGGCACTTGTGTCGCTACGAACTTGATACATAGAATTGTTCGACCTTGGGGCCTCCCAGACAGTCAACCCCAAGCTGGAAGGGGCTATTGTTGGGCACAAATATGATTGGATTTAAATGTCTAATAAGAGCGATGACGATCCAAGCACAAAGGCCTACATTGATGAATAGGCCTGGCATGAGGACCTACGTACTTGACCTCCAAAGGTCCGCTCGATGACCACGAGCTACGAATGAGGTTTAAACCACGACCCACGTACGCGAACGGACTAAAGAGCTAAAGTCCACGACCTTTATAGCAGGTTAAGGGGATAAGCTTCAGGTTGCACCTAGTTCGGAATACTGTTAGAAGCCCTAGCCGAACCACCTCCGCATAAATCTGAATTGCCTCAGAGTTCACTACACCACCCACTGGGGAATGACTAAGCAGATAGAGATTAGGTTATGGACGATCCGGAAGACCGTTGGAAACTCTAGCTGAACAACCTCCGAAAAGCACGCAACTACAACCTTTTGTCATGACCTCAGAGAAAATTGGAACTACCTCCTGAAATATTTAGGGTTGTAACGGCTCCCCTTGAACTATAAAAGAGGATCCGATAGGTCATTTTGTGCACGATTTTTCTCCTATTACACTTGTACTCTTCAAAACTCACGATTCACACTTTATCACTCATAATAATACTGCATCATTTCATCAATCTTTAATTATTTTCTTTTTTATATATATAATAAGTAATTATGATCTCTATTTTATCACAAATTGAACATCAACAACTATAATAAATTTAAATAATAAAATTATATCAAATAAAAATTAAATTGCATAAAAATAAAAACTTTGGAATCTCAACCCAACACAGGTCATTTCAAGCATAGGTGACTGGAAATCCACAAGTAACAACTTTTTCGAAAATAGAAATAAAAGGGCACTATTATTTATACATTTATATTACTAAAAAAATAAAAATAAAGAGCGGTTTGTTGGTAAGCAGTAGTAGCAGAAGTAGAAAATTCTAACTTTCCAGCGTGCATGGTGCAATTATTTGAGAGAGAGAGAGAAGAGAGAGAAGGCGTGGAAATTGGTGCAGGGCGACGGTGGGCAACGTCGGAGAGGTGTCAAATCGGAAAGGACAGGTGAGGAGAATTGACGTCGGAAGTGACTCCCCCACCACCACTGCCACTGCCACTGCCACCCCCGCGGCCTGCGCGGGAGGAAATTTCATCCATCGTTTTCCTTGTTTTAGATTTTATTTATGGGGAGTTGAAATTTTTTTCTGAATTCTGACGTAACGCCTTTGACCCTTCTACAGTTTATCTTCCCAATCTATTCACGTTTTTCTCTTTTCCAAAACTTTTTTTTAATATTAAGTAAATTAAAATATTTTCTATTATTACTTCAAAATTCAAAACATAATACTTTTTTCCTTCGAATATTTAAATATATTTCTAATTCTGCACTTTTTTAAGTTTAATACTCCCTCCGTCCCGCTAGAATAGGCCCACTTACCGAATTCGGCGTCCCAACTAAATTGCCCCCTTTCCAAAAATGGTAATTTTTTCGCACTCAACAATAAAATATTCATTCCACTAACTCATTCTACACTCACAACTCTTAATTTCCGTGCCGAAAAGAAAGGGGCATATTTAAATGGGACGGAGGAAATACAAAATTTTAGAATACCAACGAATTGTTACAATCTTTACAAATTATCACTCCTACGCAACCTTAAATACAATGGAAGGTCTCAGGCTAGGCACGCCTAAACGGTTTAAGCGAGTTTAACCCAAGTCAACCTCATTTAATATACTTTGATTGGGGATTAATAAATCTTATTTAGTATGGATGAATCCATTTGGATATATAGATAAAATCCGCCTAAACCGTTTAAGCGTGTCTAACTCAAATTTTTGCCTAAATACAAATATTGCACTATAATCACTTGCTATATGTCATTAAAAGAATGAAAAATATTTGGCTATGAATGGAACTGAATTAGTTATTGATATTTTTTTAATATACCAACTTAGTATTTTAATTTTTAAATTGTGCTTAGCTATATACATTACTATATTAATATTGGGAAGGTCTCAGGTTAGGCACATTTAAATGGTTTAGGCGGGTTTATCCATTAATCCAACTCAAATTCATTTAACATATCCTAATTAGGGATTAATAAATTCTATTTGGGATAAGTGAACTCATTTGGGTATGAATAAAACCCGCCTAAACCGTTTAGGCGTGCCTAACGCAAGTTTTTGCCATTAATATTAGTTTTCGAAATATAATTTTTTTTAATTTTCTGATTAAAAATGCATATATTAAATAAATATTATTAAGAATAATTTGGTACGTAGAGAGAGAGAGATTCCGCTTGTTTTGATATGACAACTTGACAAATCACCCTACTCCTATCACCTACTGACTTGTACAATTCTGATAATATAATTGACGATGATTAGTGTAAAATAATCTTTATTTATTAAGTTAAACAATTATTGGATAAAATAATCAATGATTAATAGTGTAAATCACCTTCAATTGTTATCTAAATTAAACAATGGTTTTTCAAGAAAAGATTATTAAGCTAAGTAGTGAAAAATAAAAAAATAACTCCAATAAATATCTTTTATAAAAGTATTATTCCCTCCGTCCTACTTCATTAGTCCCTCTTTCATTTTTCGTCCGTCCATTTAATTGTCTTTTACTTAAAATGAAAAGTTAATCTCCACTCACTAATAAAATGCTCATTTTTTTTTTATCTCTACTCTCATTGGTTATTGTGTCAAATCTCAAGGAACTAATCAACTGGGACGGAGGAAGTATTACATTAATAATATCCAAGATAACTTTATGTTTTTTTACAGTTTCTCATACCACTTGCAATGACCCATGAGCTATTGAAGCTCGAACTCATAACCCGATTCCGGAACTTCGGAATTACTTTTAATGTTCAATGCAATGTGCCAAACAAAAGTAAGAACTAGCAAATGTTATATTTGTTGCTATTTTAGATATAAATGGTGAGTGTTGAAGTTGAAATCCATCCTACTGTTTAAAGAAAACCCTAAAGTGATAAAATGAAGTGCATTTAGTCTAAAAAAATATTCACTCACAATTCTAACATCCAACACTTTCAACTCTATATCTAATCCTCAAAAAAGCATAAACAAATGTACAAAATCTTGAAATTAACTTAGCCAACTATCTTATTTCTAAAATCTAAAGCCTGCCACAGTCGCTCCCCGGGCTAGCCAGAGTTAAGACCACACCTTGTAACTCACTTTTAGCCCTTGGATCTTTACCCAAAGCCCGGCTTTCCGGAGACGCTCTCCTCGGCTCAGCCTGTCCGGAGCTGTGGCACGACAACTTCACCGGATGCCTTGTACTGGCCACTATGGGATGATGATGATGTTGTGCAGGATTTGCATTACTAGTGGCAATGTGGTGAGCCGAAGGATGAGGGTGGTGGCCAAGAAAGCCGCCTCGCGGTGTAAGATCCGGTCCCTTGATCAAGAACCATTGAAACCAACGTTAAAAATTTGGAAACTCTAAGAATTATATATTCATATTGAGGGGAGTTGTGAGCTTACTGGAGCAAATAAGACTCCTCGAAAGACTTTTCCGTTGACGGTTGCTGTCATGAGGTAGCCTGAGTCGAAGGCCCCGTCTACTTGACCTCGAACCTCAGCTCCCATCTAAGACAAGAACACCCGGTCCACATTAGTTTTAGAACTAATAGACAGCAGCAAAGATATAGAGATCATACCAAGTTTCTGGTTTTCCCTGATCCCAGAAACAGTGGCTCGGCAGCACGACATGCATCGCCACAGATCATGTTTTTCTGCTCTTGTTTGATCTGATTTGGATGCTCATATATATCGAGGAAAGTTCTAGGCATCGTATGCCTGGAGTTGGTCTGATTCGAGGGAGCATTCTTTAGCTGATAGCTGTTGGGGTTGGAGCAGTTTTGCCTAAACATCAGATGAACTCTGGAAGAATTGCCGATGTTTTGCTGCTCGTGGTCAGATTGGGATGGGGATGATTGCTGTGACCGTGAAACAGAATGCTCTTTCGCCTCCCTGTTATCTTCAGGCAGCTTCGAGTTGCTCGTTCTTCGCCTCTTCGGATGCAACGTGCCTTCAAGAAACAATAACTGTTTGGTCAGAGTATTTGTATCGTACACATTTGGGGCAAAGGGCAAGCTTATGTAGAGAAACTAACCAGAACCAAAACGAAAAGAATGCTCGGGGAGCTCCTCGACTTCCTGTGAGGTCGAGTCTTCAGCATCGCCTACGAGTATTGTTTTCTGCTGCTGAAAGATGGACACAGAGTTAGGATACATGATCAAGAGACATATAATATAATGAGCAGCTAGAGGTGGCTTTGCAATGTGTGCTACCAAATTACTCTGATCAGCTTCTTTGTATGTGATTCCAAAAGCCCTGCAAGTCTGTGAGTCGATCTGCAAGACGAGCAACTCGCTGAGAGGGCGTTCGTCCTCTCCACAACTGCAATGCAAAACAGAATATCAGCAAAACTTAATACTCGAAGAGAAATGAGGCTCAAGTAGAGGTCTCACCCTCCAAACATGGCAATGCCTAAATTTGTGACAGTGGCTGTGTGAGAAAATCGCCCTTGAGATGGCGAACTAATATCTAGCCGAGCCCAGGAAGATGTTATCACATCAAGAACCCATATATCACCGTAGTATTGCTTGTCACCAACTCCACCAAGTAGATAGACCTACATTCGAAACCCGAACCTCAACTCAACCAACTAAGGATCCAACTAGGAATACATGCTGAACTAAACTAGTACAATTGATCAAGAACACAAAGCAGCTGACTCCAAGTATTTATTTCTAGTTTTAAGCAAAAGGATTACTTGCCTTGGTCCCTATACTCACTGCAGCATGACCGGCACGAGCACCGGGCGAAGGTCCGAGGGCGTCCAACTGCCAAGGAAATCATGGACTAAACTAAGTTAGTCTGATCATATAATAGTGTTTGAAAGGTGAAAATGGTAGATCATACCTTAGACCAAACCACTTTATGCATATCTAGTACACTAACATCTCCTTGGTATCTATAACCAGAGTCACCACCGAATACGAAAAGGCGGTTGCCGACAGCAACCGAGCTATGGCTGTCACGAGGGGCGGGGACGCTTCCCTTGACCTCAGGTGATGACCACTCCATAGTTTTCAAGTCCAACACATGCAAATCATTCAGGTAGTTGGCTTCCCCTTCTCCACTGCCCCCAAATATGACCATTTTGTCATCACCAACCACATTAGCCGTGTGGCTCTCACGAGCAGGAGGGGGATTCCCATGGCATTCCGGATGAGTCCACTCCCTGGAGAGGAGGTCCAATATGTGTAGGTCATTCACCTTCCTGCATCCATTAGTACCTCCAAAAACTAGCATCCTGTGCCCCACAACCACCGCGGTGTGGCTGTCCCTCGGCCCCGGACCCTGCCCTACAGTCTTCAAAGCGTTCCAACTCTTGGTTGCAAGATTGCACACCAGCACATCGCTGAAATGCACTCCCCCACGGCATCCCTGATCACCAATGCAATTTATTATATATATATCTAGATTTTTATATGTATGATTGTAGTTGTTGTTACACAGTCAAGTTATTACATTGAAGGATTACAAAACCAGAAAGGAAAAAATAAAAAGTGAAGCAAAGCTTGTGATGTGTAAGAAAAAGAAAAGTGGAGGGTTGGAAAAGACATCCATTCATGAGAACCAAGAAACAAATTACTGTAGTCTGAAACTCTTTCACAATCATAATCATTCTCTCCACCACCCTCTAAGATATGCCTTAGCAATTTCGAATGGTTATATGCTGTCTTCAATCTTTAAACTCTCACTCTCTCTGTGTCAGTCTCTCACAAACACACAGACAGACACTCACATGCTTTCATGTATGTGTTGGTCACAAGCGAGTTATGAAATGAGAGATATCGCAAACAATTTCTTGAAGCAGCAAAGGTTTTGGGCCATGCTACAAACTATAACTACAACAAAACATTGTTTTTGAAGACAAAATGGGAGAAGCATTGCAGTCATTGAAGAAAGTGAAGGTGCCCTCTTGCCAAAACCAAAATATCTTCAAGCTTCAACACATGCACACTAAAGACTGGACCATGAACAAGAATGATGCACATCTCTAGTAGACACACATCATGCAAATGCAATCTGACAGAGAGATCAAGAATGGGAGCTTACTCCAAAAATGTAGATCAAACCATTGAAGTAGCAAGCAGAATGTCCCCATCTCTCAGAGGGGTTGGCACCCATCATCTTTGGGTACACCCACATCGCATTACTTACTCCTCCCATCAAACTTCAACTAGCTAGAGCTGAGACTAGAGAATAGAGAGTGGTCAGATGTGTTTGTGTAAATTCCAAGAGTTGAGTTGAGTTAGTATATAGCTTGACAATGATGGGGGTAGTAGTAAAGAAAAGAAGGGTCAAATTAAAGAGGACATGAAGAAGCCAAGTGACATATCAACTATCAATGTCAATGGACATGAAAAGATGGGCGCCATCAAGTCCAAATCACTGTGCCACCACCAACACAACCTCTCCTTCAAAACACACACAACTACAACTCTTATTATACTCCATCCGTCCTATTAGAGTAATCCCATTTCTTTTCGGTACGGAGATTAAGTGTAGTGGAATTAATATTTTATTGGTGAGTGTGAAAAAGTTTGTCATTTTAGAAAAATGGGAAATGAGACTACTTCAATGGGACAGAGGGAGTATTAATTAATATAACTACTACTTGCTTAAAGAAAATGATGCCTAAACATAAAAACATGCATGTGAAAGAAATAGTCAATAATCAAAAGATTAGATACTCTCTCTCTCTCTCTCTCTCTCTCTCTCTCTCTCCTCCCTGTGTGTGTGTTGTGTGTACGTGGGTGAGAGACTAAACAGTAGTCTCTATCTATGTTTGTTGTTGTTTCCCATGTTTAATGGTTGTTTATTTTTTCCCTGGCTGTCCAACTGAAAATGATGTGAGGTTGTTTGGTCTCTTTCTATGTGGGTGAGAGAGAGAGATGCGTATGTGTGTGTCATTGGGATTGATGGGAGTAAAAGATTTGCAGAGGCACCCAATTCGAAGAAGTTAAATGGTGATTCCTCCTCAAGCTCAGCTCAAGGTGTTTGTAGCAAGTGCGTCAGCGTGGGGGATATCCCAAATCTTTTCTTTTATGATTTTTTTGGGAATTGGAGTTGGCACTCTTTTCCTTCCTCCACTTCTCAAAATTTGTTCCTCCCTTTTTTAATAATACTCCCTCCGTTCTAGTCTCTTGAGACGTTTGATCGGGTACAAAAAAGTGATTAAAAAAATTAGTGGGATAAATTAGTAAGTTAATGATTATGAGAGATAGTAAAGTATGAGAGATAGTGAGGTAGGAATAGAGTAGGTTTAGTGGGTGATTAATTAATAAAAAATTTCCAAAAAAGTAAACATTGCAAGTTTCTGGGAAGGACCAAAAAGAAAAACGTTGCGAGTGTCCTGGAACGGATGGAGTAATAATAATAATAATAATAATAATAATAATAATAATAATAATAATAAAAGTTTATCTATTTACTACTTCCTCCATCTCCGTTTAATTGTTAGGTTTGACAGACACAATAATTAAAAACTATTAGTATAGGATGAATTAGGATGAATTAAAATTTTATTGTTAAGTATAAAAAATTACAATTTTTTAAAATTGAACTAATAAAGTGAGACAAATAAAAAAAAATGAGAAATTTAAAACGGGACGAATGAAGTATTCTTCTAAACCGGATCGAAAATGATATGCCCAAATTTGGCTCCGAGTAAGTGTTAACGAAGATCCAAGCAATAGTCTTGTCGTATTTTTTATGAATATTTTAGATATAATTAGGTATGTAATATTGATTTGAGCTTGAAGTTTCCTTATTAAATATATAAAAGTTTGAGCTTTAGTTGAGTAGAAGCAAGTTTTCTAAATTTAAATTTAGAATTACTATTAGTTATTAGTTTTTTTAAAATAAGTTATTTTATTCTAGGAAATATCATATTTGTATTAGAATTCGGTTTTTATTATGACTAACAAAATTTATCAAAGATTTATTTTACTACTCTTAAATATACGAAAGACTAATTTCATAACGTCAATGATTTAATATTTAAAGTTAATTTTAAATAACGAATTTACAAGTTGAATAATATAAAATTCAAATTTGACTTATTTAATCAACAAACTTCACTAAATAATCTTGAATAAGTTTTTATTTTATTGAGTTGATATTGTTTTGTAAACTCAAAATTCATTAGTAGTGCTAGTGATAAAGATGTTCATAATTGAAGTTTCTTTTGCAAAACGACTTGCTTTTCGAAAATTAATTGGGCAAGAGCTTTGCAAATTATTTATAATAAATTTATCTTTTAATTATAATATAATGATAATTATAAGTTCATAAGCTATTTTTAATATTTATTCCAACTCGAGTAATTTTCTATATAATATATATTGATAACTAGAATATTATATGCTTGTGTGTTAGGAATTTTTGTCAATAATTCCTTCTTTATATGTTGTTTTGATGAGTCAAACATCCTATTATAATAATATGTTTAACTAGATTAGTTTAAACTTATAATGTCATATATATGAATTATCGAATTGCAATAGAAGTTAATTTACTAGTCAGGGTTGCTGGCTAACACTCTGTTACCAGCAAAGTATTTATGGAAGAGCTTACTGACACGTCATCATCAGTTAGATGATTACCAGCATGGAGCTTATCAGCAAGATGCTACCCAACTAGCTAGAAGCCACACTCAAACCAGAACAAACAATGACTTTCTTAAGACCTGACTTTAACTAAGGAGAATTTAAAGTCTGATGTATTCATAGGCTTGTTCGTCCCACGAATCAACCATCAAATATTTCTCAGACTGGCTAAAAGAGCCGTTTTGACCAATGTAGTAAAAATCCACCTCCTCTGACAAAAAAGGACACTGTGAGTAAGAAAAAGTGCGACTTCGACAGGACACGTTCATTTTATCTCACAACGGTTACAAACGGCAAAGAGATTCAAACCTTCCAAGAAGTGCTTATAAATAGAGGCTGCATTTCACCTTGAGAAATTTCAGGTTGATTCTATCAACTCCTCGTGTTCCTTCTTGAACACAAGGCTCTGTGATTTTAGCAAGAGCTATTTCCATTTTATTAATTCCTGAGTAAAAAAATATCTTGGAGTTGTCACTTCTCCGGCGGCAACTATCACGGGTGTATACAAACAAATGACGTTCTTGTGAGGAACTTAAACTATAATGTCCAGTTTGAAGGTCTAGGTGGTGTGTCCACGCTTCAAGCCTAAAAAAGTTCTTGATTACAAAAGACTTGGCGAGTGCGCTAGTGGACTGGTGCACTTGGCATTCACCAGCTAGCAATTGATCGTTGACATATTTTTAATTGACAACTTAGTGATTTCAGATTGTGCGTCTGAAGAGAGGACGTAAGACGGTTTGGTCTGAATTTTTATAATTCTGGTATTATTTATTGTTTTCTTTATATCTCAGCACTATATTTAAAACTCAACATATCAAGTGTTGAAGTATATTACTGAAATTGGCTAATTAATATATTTGACCAGCAATACAAACCATTTCTGAACCAGAGCTAATGCCAGAATCACCAGCTTAGAGGGCTCAACTCTGAAAGACTTCTGTTGCACTTTAGTCTAACTCTAATCTCGGGACCAACGTTATGTAAATATGATTTATCTAATTTCTAGAATTTCTAAATATATATATATATAGATAGATATATTAATTTAAAACGAGTTATATTATTATTATTATTCAGAAGTTACTATGCATGAGAGATTATTCAAGAATTTATATTAAAATATTTATATTGATATTCGATAACTTTAGAAAATGGTAATATCTGACAAGTATAATTATAAATAAAGTAATTTTTTGTTTTATAAATAATTAATAATGGTTTGAGACTTTCATTAAACTAAATTCAATCGTGTTGCAACTTTATGTCCCAACTAGTATTGCACCCACGCGATGCGTGGGAAGTTTAATTATTTTTCTTAAAGTATTATTATTTCAATATTTAGTTTATAAATTAATAATATGAAAAATTTTAAAATATAAAACATAAAACTGTTTGATAACATATATAACATAAATTTATATAGGTTTATATAGTATATGTTGGAGCCAAGCCCTACTCGCCTAGGTCGAGCAAACCAAGAAGCATGCATTGGTCTTATTGCCCCATCAACCCTAACCGATTCCGTGATTACCAGGGTCGAGCAAATAATTAGCGATGTGTTGATGAAAAGATGAAGGGGTCGAGTATTTTGCTAGGATTAGTTTAGACCTAATTGATGTAGTGAGCTATCTCCTTATGTCCATAAAAAGAGACCCTTTCTTATTTCCAAGAAGATTATCTTTTTGCACAATCAAGTGAAAATATTGTTCAAATAATCATCGTGATCCAGCTCGACTCAAGGCGTGTAATTTACTCTGAGAAATCTTAATGTTGACTTCAACTGGAATGCTGACCCAAAATGCCGAGATGAACGGATCGAGACGGAGTTCATACCAGCACATAGACTGTAACCAAGAGAGAAAGATAACTTGAGCGGAGGGTTAATCTACTTGAGGCGATTATAACCTGGATCATTGGGGTTCAACACCCGAGACGACCATCGCACGCAATAGCTACACCAACTCACAATTCACTGCTAATATTGGCAAGACCGACATCATTACGCGGTTCTCCCCGCCCACCTTCGTGGTTTGTGCAATATGACAACACCACTAATCCCGAGGACCATATTACCCTCTCTATAAGTAGAAGATGTTCACGACATCGCTCTTAGACATCATTAGAGAGTCTTTATATATAAATCAAATTAAACATCAATAGTATATATATGTGATGATATATTGTTTATAATGTATAAATGGAATATTATGTCGAAGATAATTTGGAATAAAAAATATTTTTATTATTGATGATTTTATCTTCATTTAAATAAGTTACTTAAATAAATTGTAATATATTTGATATTTTACATTAAATTTTTCCTAATATATTGATAAATTAGAAAGATTATGATTATTAAAATATGAAAAACTATGAATTTTATCCTATTGTATCACTTAATTTTGAATTTTATCCTAACTTTTTTATGTTATGGGATTATGCCCTAATGTTTGATAAATTAGGGAAATTTCCCGCACCATTTTCATCTTATGAAATTATACCCTTATGTTTACTTTTATTAGTTAAAAATACTATAAAACTTGAATTACCTTGGATAGTTTTAACAAATAAAAATAAATATGCGAGTAAATCTTTATAAGACGAAAAGGTTGGAGCTTGAACAATTACTCTCTAGTTTTTTTATATCTCTCTCTAAAACAACATTTAATCATCCATTTTGTGTGATTTTGTACTATATATTATGGATAAACTTTTCTAAAATAATAATAATAAAATAATATATTTTGAATGAAAATATAGAGAATATCTTAATTAAAAAATAATTATATATATATATATAAATATAATCATGGAATATATATTCAATAAAAAAATCTAAATTAAAATTTATAATATATTGTTATATTTTCATACACTAATAATACAATCAATTTTTTTGAGTAAATATAATCAAGTTATATATGAAAATTAATACTTCATAATGAATTAACTTAATAATTCAATTAATAAACTATTATTACACCTACAATTTTACAATTTTGTCCCCCGGTTTTACTTTAATATATATATAGATAATGTGATTGATTCATAATACGACGTCGTTAACAAAATTCAAGATTAAAACCTCATTCAAAATATGTATAATTAATTATTTCTTTTAAAAAAACCCATCATAAATCTTAATCTTACGTTAAGAAAGTAATTGAGAATTTATCGCATGTACAAATCAAATCAGCAAGAATCTTTTAAAACTCCCCCCCCCCCCCCCC